>BMAO01002823.1:415000-467910 GCA_019973975.1 Trichonephila clavata | reverse complement strand
CTTTCTTGTAGTAAACTCTGACGGCAAGTTTTCCTCATTCTGAAGCACAATTATTCCTGCATAAAAAATGCAATAATGAAGTAAATTTGACAATATCAATTAAATTGACAATTACTGGATAGATATTGCAAATTAAAATTTTTATACAGCTTTCGCAGCCAGCAATACTCATAAAAAATGAATTATTTTCAAACTATACATAGTTTATTAACTAAAAAATGAAATAAATTTTTTTAAATGTATTTAAATAATAAAAACTACAAAGACCCATTAATTTTAAAAATAAAATTTGAGAAAACATATAGAACACGAACGTATATTTTTCTGTGGCAGTTTCTGAAAAAAAAAAATAAATAAATAAGTATAGAATTTTTTAGAAATATTCCCAAATTTTATATTGGAAAGATAGCTGCATTTTTAAGAATAACATTAAAGCTACTTTTGTATTTGTATAAATACATTTTGAAAAAACGAATGCAAAGAATGATAGCATTTAATTTTGACTCTTATTTCTTTATTGTGAATGTGGTGTGGCAGTTAGGGAAGGATGTACCCATCTTCCGTCATCCTCTTCCTCTTAAAAATGTGTAGAAATAGCATTTCCAATAATTAAATATCAAACAACAAGTTTTAAATTAAAACAAATGTAAAAATTGTTAATAACATTATTCAAGAAAGTAAGAGAGAGAGTTATATATATATTTACATCGCACTATAAAGCTGCACGAACGCTATTGGTGAAGGTCCTCATTATTTTGAACTATGGTCATGTTTTGAGGAAGACACCTCAGCTCTCCTAACTTCCACACCACACCAACGAGAGGAATTGGACCCCTCGACATATTTAACGTGCATCGGCCTCCTTTGCACGGCGGGTCTTCAGCGGTACCAGGCGCAAACTCATGATACGCCAGCTACGAGTGGGTGACCTTGACCATTAAGCTACCATGGTCTAGTGGTCAAGCTGCTCATAAAAACTGGCAGTGCATACATAATTCGATTCAAGGGAATTATAGAAAAAATAACAATTGTGAGAAGTTGAAAAGTTTTATTAATATTTTATCTAAAAAGTTTCAAAATTAAAAAAAAACGAAGAAAAATTTGTAAATTATTTTTTATTGAAATAAATTTTGCAGTCAAAATAAGCTTTTCATTTTTTAAAAATTTTGTTATATCTGTGTAAATCAAATATTAATTTTTAACATTAAAATAATGAGTAGTCAAAAATAGTTTTTGAAGATAGTAGAAATGCTAACATAAAAATATATATGTATATAGCATTTATAAAAAGGTTTAATTGTAAAAATTTTCGAAATAACAGTATATGAAAATCACAGTATAAGTAGAAAATAGTTTTATTGAAAAAAATAAAATGTAAAAACTTAAATATATATATATATATATATATATATATAAATAGATTTATAGAAAGTAAACATAGTATGTACTAATAAATAAAGATAAGAGAAAAAAAATTTTAAAAATTAAGTTTATTTATATATTTAATACTATTTTAATAAATTTCAATAATATTTATTTCATGTTTAAATATAACGAGATCTCCTTACTTTAAAAAAAATACCAATTGTTTCAAAAGAAAATTAGAAATTTTATTTAAAAAAAAAAGAATTATATGTGTAATGGAACTGTTTTTGAGCGCTTAATATGCAAACAAATTTCTTATATCTTAATCTTTTCAACTAAAATCAAAATATTGTTCAAAAACTAGTTCAAAATTTCTACCCTGAAATAAGCCCAAAACAAATATTACAAATTCATTTTTTTAATGCATTCTATTTAAAAGTTGTAATTGTATTTCGAACTCTTTTTTGTAGTGGAAGCCCACAATTTCTAACTCTTTTACTCTAACTTAGTGACGCAGTCAGACGTAAGAAAATCCAACAGACAGGCAGCCACATTTGAATGATACTCGCGCTGCTTGGCGTTTTTGGCGTATTCTGAAGCTTGAAAAAGCCCTTGTTTCTGAAGACATCCCACAAAAGCTCTGCTCAAACCCACGAAAAAAATTCTCGCTGCCAGAATTACATTATAGCCGAGAAATTACAACAATAACCAGACTAAGGACAAAGCATTTTTAGGGCATGAAGATTCTACCCGATGGGTCTGCCCAGGCACGCAACTGGATCCCAAAAACCTTTTTAGCTGTCCTTCCATTGTTGGTGCCCTTTTTAAAATAGACAACGACTACAGCATGGACATCCTATACTCGGATCGTGCCATGGATGTTGCCACGGCAGTGATTCATGACTTTGGCAATATTTAACTATATCTTTATTTTGTTATATACACCTTTGCACTTTGTCATACACGACAACAACAGAGCTATTGGATATGGATCTTGTAATTTTGAACTGTAGTTAAGTCACACGGATTGCACTCTCCAAATTTGTGCATCACCCAGTATTAGGGCTTTGAGCTTCAGCAGATTTAATATACATCAGATGAGACGGAAGCTGTTAAGATTAGGAAAGGCGTGGTAGTCTTTCATACTTCAGAGAAGAGACTCTTCATAATTCAATTGTTCTTATCTGAATTCAATTGTCAAAATTAGACAAAGCCTTCAGCAGATATAACAGTCAAATATTAATTTGTTAAGTGGTTTCCACACCAGCTTCTGCAGATCAACGAGACCGGGAAATGATTTCCCTGAGCATAAGTTATTCTAGAAACAATTTAGAACAGGAGAAAGATTATTTATGAACTGTAAGAGAGACTATTTTCCTTTTGAACCAATGTTGAAATCAGAACCTCGCCCCAATAAAGGTTTAAGAAGTGTGTGTAAGAATCATTCATTGGCAGGTCCTTCCTGTTAAGGTCGCCTTTACCATTTGTATTTTTTTTGTCAACTTGGCGAGCACCAAGGCTCCATTTGGCTTGTAAGAAAGAACTTCGGCGGGAAACGTCAGTTGAAGGTCAGGCTGCAGTAAAATAAGAATCGTGCCTAGCACGACTGCCTGCTAATGCCACGTCATACCGACCCAGCTCTCTCCTAACACCACCACACCACGGAAGTTTGAGTCTCGAATTTACGTGCCGTTACAGGGATTTTTTTAGGAGAATACTAGCCATTGTCTGCCCCCCCCCGCCGCCTCGTCCTAATTAGTTGAATTTTTTTTTTTTAGTTTTTTTTATTTAGTTATTTTATTGTGTCTCTCCATGATTTGGTCGAGTCGACCGGAGAGTAATTAGTTTATCTTAATTTCGAACCAGAAAAGTCCAACAAAATGGAAATAACAAGTTTGAATAGACTACGAGGCGCCTTGAAAGCTAAGTTGAAAAAAGTGGAACTGTTCGGAACGGGAAGCGCTTTCGTGAGAGATAAAATAGATTGCATCAGTAAGGATTATTACAGCCTTCCAGCGGACGTCGACTTATCAGAGACTGACAATGAGCTCGAACAATTAGAAGATCGTCTTGATAAAACAGAGGTAAGATTTCATTTCTCACTCTTTGAACTTGATAATACAAAAAATATTTCAGCGTCGGAAGTTATTTCTAAAGAAAATAATGTTCTATCTGTAAATGAAAGTAGACAAACTAGTATAAAATTACCTGAAATTCCTTTACCGCAATTTAGCGGTTTGTATGAAGAATGGAGTACATTTAAAGATCAATTTGACAATTTAATTTCTTATAACGAAAAGCTAACAAATTCGCAGAAACTCTATTATTTACGCTCCGCTCTTAAAGGTCACGCAAAGCATATTGAATGCAGCGATGACACTTTTGAAGCGTTGCTTGAAGCTTTAATACTAAGATATGAAAACAAACGCGCGATTTTCGACATGCCTTTACTAGCAATTATAAATCAAGAAAAAATTCAGCATGAAGCTGCCAGAGAATTGCGTTATTTTGTAGATAGTGTAAAAACGAATTTAAGGACGTTAAAAGGTTTAAAATTCACCAGAAATGAATTTTCAGATGCTATTTTAGTAAACATACTGTTATCTAAGTTAGATAAAGAAAACAGGAAATTATTTGAATCAACCTTAAAATCTACAGATATTCCAAAATTAGATGAATTTGTTGAAAAAAGAAGTATGGTTCTTGAAAGTATTAACCGAAATTCTAATTCTTTTATGAAACCAATTAAAAAATCTTCTATTCCATATAAGCCTAAATCACTAGTAATCAATTCAAGTGAAACTGCAAAATGTATTTTATGTAAAGGTTTTCATTTTTTAAACAAGTGTAATTCTTTTCAAAATATGAATGTTTCTCAAAGGTATGATTTTACTCGAAAGCATAAACTTTGCCTGAACTGTTTGCGCAATTCGCATTATTATTCTACCTGTAAATCAAAATTTATGTGTAATGTGTGCGGGAAAAAACACAACACTCTTCTTCATAAATCAAACGAGGAGTTGCGTTCACCTGACAGACTGCCTCCACAAGATCAATTGGATACGGAAAATGAATTAACTATGCGCGAAGAAAACTCGTCAACACAACCGCAAAATGTTTACTCTTTGCAGGCACCGTTACAAAGTTTAAGCAATACAGCGAGGGAGAATTCCACAGTATCACTGAGCACAGCTGTTCTGTTCGTTCAGAATTGTTATGGGGATAAGTTTAAATGTAGAGTAATTTTAGACTCAGCCAGTCAAATAAATCTGATATCTTCCGAATTCGCGACTTTGTTAAAACTAAAAAGAGAAAAAATTTATGCTCCGGTTTCGGGCATTAATGAGAGTGTGCAGACAGTTAAATCTAGGGTTTATGGAACTATTTTCAACAAAAATGAAAGTTTTAACGCTGAATTAGAATTTTTGGTGATTCCAAAAATAACTGGTTTGACCCCCTCAGTTGCATTAAATATTTCTGGCATACAATTGCCTCAGGGTATTCAGTTAGCTGATCCAGAGTTCTTCAAACCTGGTAAGGTGGATATGCTATTAGGAGCCGATTTTTCAGAATTTTAAAGTATGAAAAAATGCAAATTGGTAAATCTATTGTTCTACAAGGCTCAGTTTTTGGGTTTTTGGTAACGGGAAAGCTTCCAATTAGCCAACCCATTAAAAGTTGTTGTTTTTTTTTATCAAGAAATGAAGTAAATTTAGAGGAATCAATTTCTCGGTTTTGGGAAATGGAAGCTGTTGAGAAAGTGAAAGAATTAAAGAATGAGGAGGAACTTTTTGGTGAAAATCACTTTAAAAACACATTTTCTAGAGACGAGACAGGTCGTTATGTTGTAGATATCCCATTCAAGGAAAATCTCTCAAAATTAGGTAAATCTAAAGAGACAGCTTGGCGACGTCTAAATTCACTTTGGCGCCGACTCTATAGAAATCCTCAACTTTGTTCGTTGTATCAAAACTTTATGCAAGAATATGAACAATTGGGCCATATGACAAGGGTTGAAGAAGAGGTTGAACCCGACACAACTTATTATATACCTCATCACGGTGTTTATCATCCAGAGAAAAGTAGTACAAAATTAAGAGTAGTCTACAATGCTTCTTGTCCTACATCTAATGGCAGGTCCCTCAATTCCTTACAAGCGAACGGTGGAATAATTCAAGATGAACTCTTTTCGATCATAATCAGATTTAGAAAACAACCTATTGCTATTACTGCCGATATCGAAAAGTTGTATAGAATGATTCTAATCACTCCAGATCAAAGAGATTATCTGCGGATCCTGTGGAAAAGCGACAAAAATGAACCAATTTCAACATACAGACTAAACACTGTTACTTATGGAACAACCAGTGCTCCTTTCTTAGCCACTAGAACGCTAAAGCAAATTGCAATTGATAATCGAGAAAAATTTCCTGTAGCTGCAGAAATTTTAGAGACTGATTTCTATGTCGACGACTTAGTGTCAGGTGTAAGCAACATTGAAAGGGGAAAAGAAGTTCAGAAACAGCTCATTGAATTACTCAGTTGTGCTGGTATGAAGCTTCATAAATGGTCATCAAATTTTAAAGATATGTTGCAAGAACTTCCATATGAAGCCCAGGAATGTCATTTTGATCGAGATGAAGAAAAAGTAAAAACTCTCGGATTGATTTAAAACCCGAAGCATGATACTTTCGAATTTTCAGTTAGTGATCCAACCAACAATTCCGTATGGACAAAGAGGTCAATCTCTTATCACACATTGCTCGCATTTTCGACCCAATGGGTCTGTTAGGCCCTGTCATTGTCACGGCGAAATTATTCATGAAAACTCTTTGGTTAGTCAAGAGAGATTGGGATCAGCCCTTGTTAGAAAATGAACTACGAAACTGGAAGAAGTTTGTCTTCTCCCTAAAGGCTCTTCAAGGAATAAAGGTGCAACGCTTTGTTCTTATTGAAAATTACAAGTCCTTGGAACTGCATGTTTTTTCAGATGCCTCTGAAAAAGCCTTTGGTGCAGCTATTTATCTTCGTTGTACAAATTCATCTGAACAGTCATCGATGAGGTTGCTCTACAGTAAAGGTAGAATAGCTTCAATCAAACGAATTAGCATTCCACGTTTGGAACTCTGCGCAGCGGTTTTATTATCAAAACTTGTGAAGAAGGTGATCGCATCTTTAAAATTAGAGTTTGACGGTGTGTACTTATGGACAGACTCAACGATTGCGTTAGGATAGTTGCAGACTGGCTGTTAAAAACCTTTGTTGGGAACAGAGTGTCACAGATAAAATAAATTACAAAATCTTATTGTAGGCAACACATCAGATCAGAGCAGAATCCCAGTGATTTGGTGTCAAGAGGACTTAGTGCTGAAAATCTTGTGAACTATGAATTGTGGTGGAAAGGTCCAGACACATTTTGTCACTCTCTTCCCAATGGTGAAATAACTTTAGATCCTAAAAATGATGATTTTACCAAAGAACTGAAAAAAGACACTGAAAGAACTCTAAAATTGACTTTAGACTCTGTTTTTATAGATATTTGGTTAAATTTGACTGATAATTATTTGAAACTAATTCATATTTTTAGTTTTGTTTTAAGGTTTTCTAGGAATGCCAAAAATCCCCATTGTAAGTGCACGGGACCTTTAACTTCAGAACTTACAGATGCTGAACAATGTTTAGTTAGAATGGTTCAGATAAGAGAATTTTCAGACGATTTCAAAAAGCTCAAACGAAGTGAGCCAGTGTCTATTACTAGTAAATTGAAATCTTTAAATCCATTTATCAATGACAAGGGAATAATTCGCGTAGGGGGCAGATTGGACAATTCCGACTTAGATTATGGAACAAAATATCCTATTCTCTTACCAACTAAATCCAAATTTACATATATTTTAATGTTGCATTTTCATAACAAATTTTATCATCTTGGACCGCAGTCCCTTTTGCACAGCGTTTGACATAGATTCTGGCCCATTAGTGGCAGAAATATAGCTAGGAAAATTGTTCACGAGTGTGTTGTTTGCTTTAAAGCCAAACCTCGTGTAGAAAACCAGATTTTGGGAGCTCTCCCTAAAGATAGAACTATATGGTCTCCCCCCTTTAATCGTGTAGAAGTAGATTTCTGTGGCCCTTTTTTAATAAAAAATAAAAACCAGAGAATTAATAATTCTTATAAAGTATATATTGCTATATTTCTATGTTTTGTGTCACTAAGGCAATGCATTTAGAATTAGTGACAAACCTTACTTCCGAAGCCTTAATTGCTTGTCTGAAAAGATTTTTTGCGAGAAGAGGCAAAAGTGCCTTTATTTATTCAGATAACGCAGGTAATTTTGTTGGGGCTAATGCTGAAATTAAAAAACTTTTTCAATTAGTAATGAATTCAAACGCCCAGATTAACTCTTTTCTTGCTTCGGAAGGCATTTCATGGAAATTCATCCCATCTAGGTCACCAAATTTTGGAGGTTTATGGGAATCATGTGTCAAATCTGTAAAATATCACTTACACCGTGTTGTGGGAAATGCGCGTTCGACACATGAGAAACTTTCAACAGTTTTAGCTCAGATTGAGGCAGTGCTCAACTCGAGACCCATTTCACCCTTATCATCCGATCCAAAGGACTATCAGGCTTTGACTCCGGGACATTTTTTTAATTGGGCGTCCTTTGACCGCTATTCCTGAACCAGACCTGTTAAGTATTCAGATAAACAGATTATCTCGGTGGCAGTTAACTACAAAAATTGTTCAAGATATCTGGCAAAGGTGGAAAAGGGACTATCTCAGTAATCTGCAACAGCGCACAAAATGGTACTGGGAAAAAAGAAATGTTGCAATAAATGATATGGTTCTTATAGTAGAGGATAATATCCCACCATATAAATGGAAACTAAGAAGAATTATTGAAATAATTTGTGGTTCAGATAGTAAAGTAAGAGTAGTTGTAGTCAAAACTGCCACAGGCATTCTGAAACGAAGTGTTTCTAAGATATGTGTGCTGCCCATTGAAAAAACTGATTGTAATTAGTTAATGTTACTCATTATATATGTTGAATGTTTCTTGTATTGTATTTTTATATTGTATCCTTATATTGAATGTTTATCATTTCTTTGAATATTGTAACCGAATCTTTATCAATTGTTTGTTTTAAATTTTACATGAATTGTTTGAAATCTACATTTCAAGGCCGGGCGGGAATGTTAAGGCCGCCTTTACCATTTGTATTTTTTTTGTCAACTTGGCGAGCGCCAAGGCGCCCGCCATTTGGGTTGTAAGAAAGAACCTCGGCGGGAAACGTCAGTTGAAGGTCAGGCTACGTGCCTAGCAGACGTATAGTCTCGAATCATTAAAGTTTTTTAGGAAATACAGTCCATTGTTTTTTATTTAGTTAAATTTATTTGTGTCTCTCCACTTCCAACTAATAAAATCATTTATATCAGAATGATTGACAAAACTAGAAATATAAAATTTTATTCTAAATATGTACAAATCATGACATAAAACTATTCCTGTAACTAAACTTAATACAGAATTTTTTAATCACTTAGTTCTTCCAACTCCCTCCATATCCGCCCTTACCTATCTGGAACTATACTCGTTAAAAAAATCTCAAAATTTGGTGAAGTAGAGGGTGCCTCCCATTCATCATTGGTATGCGGGTAATAGACCCGGACTGTCCCTAGCCCTCAAGTGTGACAGATGGTCCCAGACTACACTCTCTCGTCTTGCTAGTGGTCACATCAAGTGTCTCTCATTCTCAGCGAACAAGAAAATCTTCTCTATCTGTTCAAGGTGTCAAGATCACCAGGCTTCCACCGAGCACATAACGCGTTGCATGGATCTCACAATTAAAGATATCTACCCGGATCCCTTTTTTGTGCTGGACTTCTTGAGTCAACGATTTACTTGATCTTGTCTGACTTCGTCAGATCCTGGAGGATTAGCAACAAAATTTTTATTACATATAATAAAAGTAAACTAAATCAGCTCGTAACAAATCTTATTTTTGATTTTACGAAAGTAAGGAAATCTATTTTTTCTTGGATTTAGTTTGACTGAAAAAATAGTAAACTTACATCTTTAAAAAAAATGCGTTCTCTGTGTTAGTAATTGTAACTGACAGAATTCTTAAGACAACTAGATGCAACATTAAAGTTATTCTCAACTATAAAATGTAAGTAAATTGCTTGACAATTGCTAAGGAACGGTTAAGTTTTTCGGAATAATTCAGAATAGACAAAGATTGAAGAAATAAATCTTAGTACATATTTAGTAGGGGTGATGTGCATTTATTATAGTGCAAAATGGTACAGATACCACGACATTGAAGAATTAAAAATAAAAAAGATGATCTCCTTGGATGATTTCGAAACAGCCACAAAAAATTTATCTTCAGGTTAGAATGACACAGATATATTAATAAAAAATGTGTTGAGAGAGACGACCACGGACATTTTGTATCTCTCTGTTCTCCATACTCTTCACTAAAATATCGAGGAGTCATTGGGTTCCACTCCTTTCTCAAGGCGGTTTTGAGCTCTTGCACTGAACGGGAAGGGATGGTTCTTTGTACAACACGTTTGCCAAGAACATCCCAAGCATGTCAACTGGAGAGTAAGCAGGCCACTGCATAAGGAAAATATTTTAACCTTGCAGTGTGTCCGATATCTCAAGACTTCAGTGTGGCCGCTCATTATCGTCCATAAACAGAAAGTGTGAACCTACAGCACCCCTAAAAATACGAACATGATCCAGAATAATCTCTCTTCAGTACCGTTGCGATGTAACGCTTCCTCTCTCAAAGATATGTTCTGCCATTGAGCATGATGCCTGCCCACACCATCAGGCATAGGCCGTACCGATCCCGTTCACAAACAAACGATTGCAGATAATGTGTTCCATGTTCTCTTCACAGTAATTGGTGATTAGAATAACTTGTTACACTGAAATGAGATTCGTCGGAGAACATCCCTTTAGACTAATTTTGGTGATCCCAACCAACATGTTCCTTACACCAGCGTAATCTCTCTCAACGATGGCGTGGTCGAAGCGAGATGCAACGAACATGCTTCCGTGCATACAAACCAACTTAAATTTAAAAGCCGTGAGATGGTTCTTGCTGAAAAATGCGTACCGGTAGCGGTTTGCAGCTATCTGGCCAGGAATGAAATTTGTTCCTTTTTGCCACGAGGGCTACATAACGATCCTCTAAAGGTGTGGTGTTCCTACCACGACCTTCCACATGCTTTCGCAAAGCATTTCCACCTTCGGTGGCCTTCTTTAATCGCAAGATGACACTCTTTGATACACCTATTGCAGCAGCTACAGTTGTGACACTCTGACCTTCTTCCTGACGTCCATGATCGCAGTCACTCAAATGATGTCTTGCTGACATTTTGCTCTTAATTATTGCAAGAACCAAAAAGAATCTCAGAGAAAAAACTTTATAACATCCAGCACAATTTTCATGAAACATCAAACAGCATGAACTTTCGTATGAATCACGAGCTTGTATGCACACTTTGTTTTATAGGGATAACGAGTCCTGGTCTACCACGCCCTCTGAACTTAAATTTACTTTCATTGCTCAGCTGTTTGAGACGCAATTTTGCATAGATCACTTGTTCTCTAGCAATTGTCAAGCAGTGTATTTCATGGTGCAATTATTATCCCCCCCTCTCCACATCCACAAATTTGAAAACTTTTCCAGTAGAACGTCGTTTATCCGAACGTTTAATATCCGGACCAAAGTCCGGATACGTTTTCGAACAGTGTTTCAGTGCCCAACAGTTGTTTCGCGTGAGGCCAAAAGTGACGGGAAAACCCAAGGTGAGGAATATTTGGGGAATTTCAGTTGTGTAATTTGGTTTACATCTGCGCGGAATATTATGTCAGTTTGTTTCCAAGTGAAGGGGTGTATACGTGCTCTTTTGTTAAGTTTTATTGATGTAGAAACCTGGAGGGCATGCGATGCAGAAGACTGTATATTTCAAATGCTAATTGATGGCGAGATTGTGACTTCCGTGCAAGAATTCGACCCAGTCGACGATGAAACGGATAAAGATGGAGACAACAACAACGAAAGTAGCAAGTAATGATGAAGAAAGTAGTCAACAAATGATGAAGCGTTTTCTACATTAACGATAGCTATGGAGTGGTATGAACAACAATCAGAGTGCTGTCCTACTCAACAACTGCTGCTCAAGAGAATCAGAGATCTTACGCCGAAATAACGAAGGTGTACAATGGTACAGCTAAAATAATTGATTATTTTCCACAATCAAGGTAAAATTGCGACATTTTGCTTTTTCTCATCTTGCTTTGCCGCATGTGATGATTTTCAATATTCGTATAGTGTCCAGTATCATATACTGCATGGATCGCATTCAGTTATACGAACAATCGCGTATCTGAACGGTGTCCGGTCCCAATTGATTCGCGCGCAGATAAAAGACGTTCTACTGTAATCAGAATCACATACTGACTTATAACTACATTGTTTCCATTGCTTAAGCGTGGTTAAGGTAGTCGAGTAATCACTTCGAAGCATTATTTCTGTTCGCCTCATAAACCTTGAGGCATGGAAAAAAATATTAGATTATCGATTGCACTGCATATGCTACATTGGCCAAGCAGCTTTTTAAAGGTGTTTAACATTAAATGTTTGTCAGAAAGCACTTCTGCTAGAAGGTATTACGAATGGTAAATTAGAGCCCCAAATAACAATGGAGTATTGCAAAATTATAGTCTTGAAAAATTGGACAGAAAATCAAAGGTTGAAACGTATAAGTCCCTTCTCCCAAGCACTTGCACAATACCTGAATTTTAAAGTGGAGCACCACTGCCTGACTTCCTTTATCAATCCTGTCCTTGGACTCCCGGGAGTTACGTTTCATACTACTTTAAGTACCAATGTCAATAAAATGTCTGACCACCCCGTACTTCTAAAGCAATTGGCTCTGGAGGTGATTGATGGGATTCCAATGGATGCAGTGAAGATCTTTACTGATGACACTAAGGGAGAAACAAACACTACTGGCAGTGGAGTTTTGATTGAACTACCTGGCCGCATCATCAAAATTCAGAGAAGAAATGCTGATCACGCTTCTGTCTTGAGAACGGAGCTAATAGCTATCCTGTGTGGTCTTTCATTGATTAATAACATATAAGGCCAAGCTTTTTCTGAAATTTGGATCCTGACAGACAGCCGATCTTCCATCCAACATTTATCGAATTGGCCATCTATCGGTGACAGCACCAGCAGGAGTATTCTACACTTTTTTAAGCAGCTTTCAGATTGGCACCCTATCCATCTACAGTGGGTCCCTTCTCATGTAGGCCTGCCCGGGAACGAAGAAGCGGATGATCTTGCGAAAACGGCTGCCAGTGATCCTATGGACCCGGAAGACCACATGGTCCTTACGTCAACCGAGATCTACTCTAGGGCTAAGGAATTGATATGTAGAACTTGGGTTGTTCCTCCTGTACACCCATGGTATTTCCAAAGACATCCTGGATCCGCCATATCATTCAAGGGTTCCAGATCGTATCAAGACGGCATTCTCGCGATTTTCGACTGGTCACCTGAGGTGCATGAATTTTGAAGATGGTAAGAGAAGCTACCCAATTTGCACCAAATGTGAGATCAGTCCTTTTTCTCCCCAGCACATTCTGCAATGTGTGGGGTTTTCATGTGAGGAAGCTGTAGCTTCCCCCCTGCTGTTCTTAGACTTTGTGAAGATAAATGGACTCATGGATCTGGTCTAGTTTCACTAGACCAGATGGGGATTAGTCCCACCACCACGAATGGTAAATCAGTGCCCCAAATAACAATGGAGTATTGCAAAATTATATTCTTGGTACACGCAATTGGAGAAGGATTTGGGAACTTACAAATCAAAGACATTGACAAACTGGTTATTTGATTTAGATTTTAATTTACATTACACTCTGAAGAAACACAAGGGCTATTGGCAATGGATCTCGTAATTTTGAACCACATTCAAGTAACAAGGAAGATATCTGAACTGGCACCCCTCACTCCAAACTTCCACTATGCCAACAGTAGGAGCTGGGGATGTTAACCTCTAAATGTGGAAGAGATGATTACTTTAAAAACGGCAGTTTTACTGAGGATCATAACCCGGAGAACGAGGAAGATGCTGAAATAAGTCTATGACTTCTAGTTTAATTCATGAGGGTCTAACATTGAAAAAATGAACGATTAATCATTTTTGTAAAAATTTACTCTCCTGATTCAGCATATGTAAAATAGCATTTTATGTTACCTGAAATAAGAACAAGATATGATGAATTGTTTGGTTGGGTATCAAAAATTAAGCTTCTGGTTATTTTCAGCTCTACATACAACTGCCTGCAACTAATTTTTTAATAAAAATGTTGTCAATGTAAGACATCTTGGAAAGGAGTCTGGTAGTTAAAAACAACTTTACCGGACACAAGTATCCATTGAAGAGTTTGAAGGATGTGGATATCTCTAGTGATGATAGTAATGATGTCAAGGCTGTTGTAAACAATAGTTCTTATTATTTAGTAGCAATGAATAACCAGGCAAATAAATATTATCCCTTTATTTCTATACTTTCGAGTTTTTTTAAACTTAATTTTGATATAAAAGTTTGTTTGTTTTTGCATCAGAACCATTTACCTATGTATTTTAAATTTTATAGCTCAATAAAAGTACAGGAACTAGTTTGATATCATGGGTCTAAGCACCACAAATGCTGCTTGGCACGATAAAGTATCACACCAAGCAGCGCATGTCGTTGGAATAGAATCCAAGATGGCAGCTTAGCGGCAAGAGATAGTCAGGAAAATAATTTTGAAAGACAGTAAAATCTATTTCAAATGAAGAATATAGGTAGAGATTGAGAATAACAAAGACAATAAATAATGAATATAAATACAAACTTGAAAAATGGTATTTACTAATAGTAATATTATGCACTATATAAAAATCTTATAATATAATTTTATAGTAATTATTATATTTAATATTATATAGGAACAGTTATTATATATTCATAAAGTATGATTTAGTAATTATTTTATATAATAATAATCAAATAATATAATTTAATAGTAATTTTAAAAAAGAATAATCATGGTATTGTAATATAATAAGAATTGTACATAAGAATACTAATTTAACATAATAATTATAAAGAAATAACATAATAATAATAAATAACCATAATATGCAATAATATTTATAAAAAAATATAATAAAAAAACAATTATTACAAGTAACGAATATTATATGATTATTACATATAATAATAATTTTATTTTTATATCATATTATTAATTATTATTAACATAATTACATAATATATATTAAAATTAATAATGAATATCAATTAAAAAGGACTAAAAACTTGCAATGTTCCAAAAACTGCAAGTTCCTACAACGAATTTCATCGAACAAGGGATGTTAAAAAGAATATTTTTAAAAAGTAAAGATGAAGTGAAAATAAACGATTTATAGAAGTAATTAATAGTACAACACTCATCGTTTAAAAAAAAAAATATCCTAGTACTCACCCATGATAATAGAAATATCTGTATTTGAAAATAGCACAAAATAAAACAGAAGACTGAAATACTAGCTTGCAATACAGCAAATGCAATGAAAAAAGTTCAATTGTTAAAGAAATCGAACTAAATCATATGAAATTAATAGGGTTACCTCGGGAAAAACCATTAAAAATGCTAATATACCTTATCCCCATGGCAACCACATTGCCAAATGATAAAAATATCAAGGTAACCATATTGTAATTTTATTGCCCATCTTGGCGATCATAAACAACAACCTAGTGCGTAGATCCATATCAAACTAGCACCAAATTAAATATGTAAACA
Organism: Trichonephila clavata; assembly: GCA_019973975.1. Taxonomy (NCBI): domain Eukaryota; kingdom Metazoa; phylum Arthropoda; class Arachnida; order Araneae; family Nephilidae; genus Trichonephila; species Trichonephila clavata. The sequence goes on along the minus strand of BMAO01002823.1, from coordinate 452,659 downwards.
TCATTTTATTATATACTAAAAATTAAATATAATTCTCTATTTAATTTTGCATAATTTTCAAATAATATGGAACACATCCCCAATTTTAATACAGGAAGCTTATCTATTTTTACACATTTTTTTACATGAATTTCCAAGAAAATGTGTCTGCTACATGAAGTAAGAGTTGGGTGTACAATTTTTGTGAAAGAAAAGGTGACAAAGGTTTTAAGTGCAAGTAGTTTCTGTTTAATCTTTAGTTTCTATAACAATTACGTGCGTTATGCACCAAATTGAAGAAACAATACAGAAATATCAAGTTTTTATAAAATATAATGCAGGCTAGGAATTTTGGGAAATTGATGAAGATGAACAATTTTCTAATAGTGAAGATAAATTATTTGAACATGATAATTTACTTGAAACTGAAAATCCAAGTCTACAGAAAATTAATAATAAAGGGAAGAACATATTGTGACAAAGTAGAAGAGATTGGTCTGAATACGAAAATGAAAAACAGATCAGTATATTTTGATCTCAGCAAAATTTTGGGAAGATATATAATATCTGGAAGAACAGATCTGCGTAACACAGTGAAGGAAGAACTAAATACAACCGGATATGCAAAATTAGAAAGGGACTGCTCTTACATCAATAATTGAACACACAGTTTTATTGATAATCAACCAACTCAAAGCCATTTTGCTTAACATTCCTTCTAGAATCAATATTGCCATTATTCAAGCAGGAAGAGAAAAAAAAAACTTTATGTAAAAACTGGTCTTTTGAACAATTATTCGAATAAGTATATATTAGGGGTTGGGGTAAGTTCATATATTACAATCCATTCCAATGGGTGTTGCAATAATATTTTTTTTTACATTGGCTTCAATGTTCCAAACATTTCCAGTTTTAACTTCATTACATTTGAAAACCTCTAAAAGATTTTGCATATTTGCTTTCATTTTCATTAATTACAGAAGAAATAAAAATGTAAAAAGAAAGAAGAATGAATGAAAAATGTACAACTTTAAGGTAAGGATTATTATATTTTAGTAAAATATATGAACATAATGATTATCCTTAATTTTATGAAAAACTATTCATATTAATATAATTATTTTAATATAGGAATTGACTGCTAATAAAATTGAAAAATGCTGTACTGCTATTCACATTCTATCAGCAATTGATTTGAAGTGTTTTTTTTTTTTTCCAATTCAGCTGACTTATTTTCTTTTGAAATTTTTCATAAATCTATAAACTTTTTAGTATGGGACACATTTAAATAATATATTTATGCCTGAATACTTATATCTGTTAAAAAAGTATATCAGCTGAGGAATTGCTCTTCAAACAGGAACAGGTTAAAAATTGTTAATATTGAGCAGAATATCATATTTCCTTTCAAAACATTTATTAGTTGATAAATTAAAAGCCAAATTATTTGAATTTGTAACTTTGTAGGATTTGCATTCAATAGATAAAGAAATTATTAGTAAAAAATATACTGACATTATAAAAGTGATTAAATGAATATATCATAAAATAACCATTGATATTTTATAAGAATTAATGAATTTAAAAAAAAATTTAAATAGGGAGATGAAAATATACAAAATATTTTTTTACATGAAATAAAAAGACAAAAGTATCCAGTATCAAACTTGTATCGAATCCAAGTTTGATTCAGAAAAATCTATATTTAATTTCTATTTTTGGCTAGTTTCTGTATCTATAGATATACAAACCTAATTATAAGCAATACACAAGATAAATTCAAAAATAATTACAAAAAACTAGTAATTTTGCAGGATTTAAATAAATTTCTTTAATATTCACTTTAAGTGATTGATTTATTGGTGGAAAATTGCCCCTCAATTGCTTAAAATCCACCAAAAAAAAATTAAAAACTCATACAAGAGAAATAATGTGACCTTAAGATTTCAGCAAATCATTTCTTAAGCATTTCAGGTACTTTAAAACTGCTTTAAATAAACACAATATTACATTAAAAATATCACAAAAAAAGGAGCATCTTCATCCCAATAATTGAAACATCAAAACCTGAAAAGAATTCAATAGAAAAATGCATATATCAATATGTATAGTATTCCTCTTTTAGATTATATATATCAGAAGTGTAAAATAAAAGTTAGAACATTACTTAAAATCACCAGTGAAAGTTAGCTGTGTTTGATATACTCGTAAACAAATTTCTTTTTAAATTTTCTCAAAAGGTAATTATGCAAAATAAAATAAATTTTTTAATGAAATTCACCTGAATTCCTATTGCATGCCATCTCAATACTGTATTAGTTATTGCTGAGATTCTGTACACTGAGAATTATTCAAAAATTAAAATACAGATCTTAAGCATCACTTTACATAAGTAAAATCTTATATATATATATACCATATTAATTGGAATCTAAGCCACACCCCGAATTCTCAACTAGTTTTTGAAAAGAAACATATATACATAAAATAGTCTATCAATAATCTAAAATTTACAAGATTTTAATTGATAACTAATAAGAAGTGAATAATTAAGTTATTTTACCAGTATTATAAAAACTTTTAAATGCATGCATGAACCTGAAATTGCTCTAACCATCAAAGTATCATGTTCAACTTGCTCATTCCAATGAGTTTTTTTTGCCTTCAACTCTAAGCCAATTTTCAGTAGCATTGACATTGGAAAAAAGTGTGGCTTACATTAAAATAAATACAGTGTATTTTTTATTAGTGCACCGTCAAATTTAAAATAGATCCCATCTTTCAGTGATTAGCATGATTTTTAAAACAAAGGAAGTATTGTTAATATTTTTAACATTGATTATTGAAAGACTTTAGTCTAAATGAATGGACACTTGTTCAGTTTCCACAATTATTTTTTTAATTCTTAAAGACAGAGTATAATCAGTTATGATCAATTCTAATACTAATTTTTAATAAATTTTTTAACAATGTCTTTCATAAAAATTCAAATAAAATAAACTTATCTCTATAGAAGTGTCGGATTAAACGATATGGAGGTCCCTAGGAAGTCGAAATCTCAGGGTCCTGTAGCCTATTTTTGGAGCATTAATAGAAATTAGAACACACTCTTGTGGGCCCCTAAAAAGAATGGGACTCATAGGCAATTGCCTACTCCGCCTAATGAGTAATCCGGCACTGCTCTATAGGAATCCAAATAATACTTGGTATATAAAACAGATCAATTATTCATCCAAATTCCATGATGAAGACTTCTTAATTGTTAAAACTATTATTCTTATACACAAGAGATAATAAGTTTCAACGATCTAATATGAAGAATTCCATTCCTTTTTTTCAGCATTCCCATTCACACAAAAAAATATGAATCAATTTTAATTCATTCAAACAAGAGTGAACTTTTTAAGTAGAAAACATTCTAACTCATAAAATTCTTTTAGCTTAAACACAATCTGCTGTATACAACAAAAATAATAAAATTTTTTAAATATAATGTACATATCTAATTTAAAAACTATTAAAAGTTTGGAAATATCTCATAATATTATGTACAAAAGCTGCATTGCTGGTTTATCAAGATAATGATTCTTCAGTACCAATTAAGAGTGCAGATTCAAACCAAATGCAGAATAACCTCTTCGTTTATATGTATACCCAGGTTGAGATTTTATCCATTTAATTTCATCTCTAAAAGAAAAAAAATTATGAAGTAAATAGAGTATTGTATTACATAAATAATTTACACAATAATTTAATTTAGATAATACTTCAGTTTTAAAAAAATAAACAAAATGAAAAATATATTTATTAATACAAATAAAAAATGTTACTTTAATTATAAAATAAAAAATATCCATGACTTTTTATGTTGAGAAATCAGAACCTTAAGTTTCCTAAATAAATTTTTTAAAAAGGTTTTTAGAAGACTTAAATTTGATAAAAAAAAATTATTCAAGAATACATTTGACTGACAAAATTAAAAATAATTAATGAAATTTCATTAAATTTTAAAAAATACAATGTCAAAAATAGTTTGAAATGAAATAAAATTGAAAGGCAACATATGCCTTCATTTAATATTATACTTATTGACTCATGATTATTTTGTACGAATTTTTAAAAAAAATTGGATATACATTTAGTACAAGAAAATGAGTCACCATCTGGAATAGCAGTTAATGTCCCTGAGTCCTGCACAATAGGGGGCCTGGGTTTGAATCTTGGAGAAGGCATGGATGTTTGTAAATGTATAGTGCGGCATGGGGGCACTAAGTATTCATCAAGCCAAGAGTTTTCCTCATGAGGTTGATGGAAGGGGAAGAGAGGGTTGGTTTTGTAGAAATCCACTTGGGTATAGGGTTACGAAAGTGCAAACATCATTCTATACTCAATTTTAGAGATTATTAGATAATACAAATTAGTAGTTCTGTCCTTTTTTTTTTTTTATCAAGAGGCAAGAGTTACAGCTATAAGTATATTTTTCAATACAATCGAATTCTTAATACTAGGACTTAGATATCAATAATCTATACAAATAAATAAAATTGAAGTGTCTGTTTGTAATTTCAAATTAGCAGCTTTTTACTAAATGCATTTGAAGGTATATACAGTACTTATATAAAAAAATCAATTTTTAAAATATTTGTCTGTCTGTCTGTCTGTTTGTTCTGGCAAATCTCGGGAACTCCTGGTCCGATTTTAAAAATTCTTTCACCAATGGAAAGCTACATTATCAGCGAGTAACGTAAGATATATTTTATCTCCATATTCCTACGGGAATGGGAACTATGCAGGTAAAACGTTGACGTTGCTTACTTCCCGCCAAGTTGATGCAAAATTAAGCATTTGGTCAATAATGGAAATTTTAATACAAATTTTCTCACATTTGTAACAAATAACTGAAACATAGTGTAATTTAGCATCTTTACAAAAAATAATTTTTCAAATGGTTTTTTATTAAACGTCTAACGTTAATTAAGTTATGATTGTTAAATGTAGAACTCAAACTTTGAGAAATATCGCCAACTTGGCTAAGAAGTTCTCTATTCCGACAATCCCAGATATTTTAATGCAAATTTTCTCCCACTTTTTAAAGAGGGAAACAAAATAAAGTTTTAGCAAATTGCGCTTGCATGATATTGAAAATTCTATGGTAATATTAATTGACAGTTTCATAAAAAGTTTTGATTACTTTAGTAGTTTTGATTAGTTTTGAAAGTATTTATTACTTTGCATTTTTTTAACCTAATTATACAATGTTCATATTTTGCACAAAATTTTTCACTTATACTGAACCTAGATATTTTACATGGAGGTATTACTTTGAAGATATACTATGGAGGCATCCATATAATGTCACTCGTCGAATAAAATTAGGGAGCTTTACGCAATACTTATTTCATCTTCAGTCTTTCTAATCCTCAAACCTTTTGGAATAAGTACATAGACTACATGGCGGAAGATATTTTGCGACGAAAAACAACCAAATATGCCTTTCAATGAACACATCTACAACAAAACGCAATAAAGGTTTTCAGAATGGTTAGGAAGAAGCTACGTGTTTTTGGAATGATTAGCCCTAGACGTGTCAACGGAAATTGCTTCGATAATAAAATTACTTGAGAATTAAACTACGATTTTATAGCATTGCAACATCAAGTAACAGAATTTATCCCTCAATTAACTCCAGAACAAAGTCACTTTTTCCAACAAGTGTTACGCAAACTAGAATCCGGCAGTGGTGCACTCTTTTTTCTCGATGTCCCAGGAGGAATTGGACAAACGTTTTTGCTAAACTTATTATAAAGGACCATCAGAAAAACCCAGAAGATAGCGGTTGCTATGGTTTAAATTCGGAACATTATGCAGAGACGCAATTGAAAATTGGTTATGGATGTTTGTGGATGCAAATGCTGGAGGTTATATTTTACTTTCAGATAATTTTGTAATGTAGAAGAAAATTATGTAAATCTTATTGCTCAAATTTACCCGGGCTTGCAACAAAATTTAAATTAGGATCAGTGGTTGCGCGCAAGTTCAATATTGGCGCCTAACAATGACATTGTCCATGAAATCAACATTGAAAATTTAAACGACATGCGGGGGAGGGGATATTGAAGAAATATTTATCAATGAATACAATCATGGATAAAGAACAAAGTACTTCATATCCCATGGAGTTCTTAAATTCACTTGAACTTTCGGGTGTACCCTCACATAAACTTCAATTAAAACTAAATGTACCAGTTATGCAAAATCTTGATGCTCCTCGACTATGTAAAGGAACGAGGCTTTGGATCACAAAACTGATGCAGAATATACTTGGTGCTAATATCTGAACATATGTCATGAAAAGGGATAGTCTTATACCTCGAATTCCGAGTATCCCCACTGACCTATCGTTTCAATTCAAACAAGTTAAATTTCCAGTTTTACTGTTGCTATTAACAAAGCTAACATTTTAGGTAGCAGGGGTGCATTTGGAAATGCAGTTTTTCCTATGACCAACTATATGTAGCCTGATAGGTGTGTCCAATACCCAAATCTTCACATATTTGCAACTGACGGAAGAACATACAATATGGTATACAGTAGCATCTTAGAATAATATTCTGTTTTGAGTTCTTTTGAAGAGGAATTATATATTAAACGTAGATACTTTCGATTTTTAAAAATATTAATAATTTAAGTTATTGAATATTTGTTGTTAATTATTATAATAAATTACGTTTTCAGTTTTTTTAAACTAAGCTCAATTTAAGACATTTTAAATTTTATTGGTTCCAGTCAAGCAATAAAATAAATTACCATATTATATTATTTACTTTCTTATGATAATGATTATGACTTTGACAGTTATTTAAAGACATCAAAGCGAGCAGAGCCGCGGGTAAAAGCTAGTTTATATAGATAAACAGGATATATTTATTAAATATCATGAAATACCCAGCAAAGCGGGCGGATAACAGCTAGAATCTAATAAAATGCATCAATAATCAATTAAACAACATAATTCTAAACATTTAATTTTAAAAAAAAAGATTATTTTACTTTATTTAGATAAGAAATTGTTATTTATAACTTAGTTCTGAATAATTTGAAAACAATTAAAATGAGAAAGATAAAGAAACATCTTTGGTCAAGTAATGAAATTATCCTAATATCTTTTTTTATTTATAAAATTAAATTGCAATAATCAGTTTAACCAATCAATTATCTAAGAAATAAATGAAAGCAGAATTAGGTGTCTGAAGTGAATTTCTAAATGATATGCAATTGAAGATAAAATAAATATACTTACTGTAATGCAGAGGGCAAGCAGTTAGTATCTATGTTATTTTCTAAAATGTTTATTGTTGCTAACTTCTTCAGGGTTGGAACTGTAAGAAATACAAAATTGCAGTCTTTAATACAAATTCTCATTCAGCTTAGCTGATTTTTAAAATTTAAAAGTTTCCAAATGCTAATAATAATATAATGCCCAAATTGCATTTTTTACAAAAATAAAGATGAATTTTAAAAATTTTATTGCATATATATACACATTATTAAACATAAAATAACTTAATATTTAAGAACAGTGATACCTTTCCATGAGTTTTGCTTTTAAGATTTCTCATCATTCATATATAATTTTAAAAATAAATTTAAGTAGAAAATACATAGTTTATTTAAAAGAATATGTGATCATTCTCAAAAAAAATAATCATAATTACAATAAAAAATTAATTTTAGTGAGACAAAGAATTAATTTTCTCTCTCTTTTTTTTGATGAGATGGATTTAAGAATAACAAATGTCATTTTTTCAAAACCTGTTGGATATTACTCCAGCAAAAGAAGAAAAATCATAAAGCAATTATGCTGATTCATACATATTAAAATTTGCAGATGAACTCTTAATTCACTTAAATATATTTTATGATACATGTTGTGATTTTTTTTTTTTACAATATAGAATTTATTATTCTATAATGCCATATTACAAAAAAAAATTTTAAAAACATCAATTAGTTTATTAAAGAGCATTATTAAATATTAATTTCCTATAGAAATACAAAAAAGGAAAATAAAATCACTGCCAAGAATTTTAAATTCAGATATTTGATTATCGTATATTTTTTAAGGCTGCTTTTGCCAAATGTATGAAGGCCTAAATTAAATGCAGAGCACATTTTCAAACAGAAAAACTGACTCAATTTTCAAAAAAAAAAAAAAATAAATATTGCAACTCTGTAATTCATACATTTATTCACAATATAGTGTTGTTAAAATTTCAAAAACTATTCCATAAATAACTAATTTTTTCTCTTAACATGTAAAAAATCATATCTTATTTAGCATCACGACATAGGTGAGAGGTTCTGTATAGGATAGCGAAGCCAGAATGCAATATTTATCTTCAAGTACTTTTATATCTGCAAAAATAGTCCAAATTCGGGTCTTATTCTTTAACATTAAGCGAAGAAAGCCTTAAATTACAAATAAAGATTCCATCCATATTTAATGCTGGAGACTAAAAATATATATTCACTTTATATTCAGTATCACTAGTTAAAGAAGTAATTCATCAGTATTAATATATATAGGGTTATTCATAATTCCCTCTAAGGTTTTGAAGGGCTGTAGTGAAAAAACTAAGACAAATACAGCAAAAAAGATAATACGAGAGAGAGAGAGAGAGAGAAAAAACAGAAAAATTTCAAGTTTTCTTTGCATATTTTAAGGGTGTTCTGTATGTAAATCCTTGGTCACGTGGCATACATCAATGCGATAGTCCAGTTTCTCCCACACCCTACTCAACAACGTAATATCATAGTTACTGACAGCCTGTTTTATCCTTTCATTATGTTTTGCTACATTCGGTCAAAAGAGGTTTGAAAACTTGGGTTCTGTGTAAAAGACCAAGTTTTTGGATAACAGGGATTACAAGGAAAAGGTAACATGTGCTGTCAATAACATTGATAGTACCATGTTGAGCAGAGTGGGGCAGAAATTGAGCTATCACATTGATGTATGCCCACTGACTAAGGGTTCACACGTAGAACACCCGGAAAATATGTAAATAAAACCTGAATTTTTTTCTATATTCTTTCACATGTTCTTTTTAGATGTATTCATCTTAGTGTTTTACTACAGTGCTGCAAAACCTTAAAGAGAATTATGATTAACCTTGTATATATATATATATATATTTGACTCATTATTCTTTCCAATTTTCCCCCACCATTTCTTAAGTCTAATAACTATAATTTTCTTATTTATAAGTCTTTAAGACTTTTGCTTGATATTTGAAAATGATTTATCAAATAATTATTCATTTAAACAGAAGCCTTTAGATCTGAGTGATAATTTCGGCATAAATAAACAAGAAATAGATATTTGAGTATTTTAAACTCAGTTGCTTTTAATTAATTGTAAAGAAAAAATGTCAGCTATATTACAAAATTTATAAAAATTATATTTTTATCAGATAAGATTCACAAATCCCTTTGTAAGATTGTCAATGGGTAGGTTTTTCTCATAGCTATTGTTGCTAAATAGGTAAAATTCAAATTACTATATGTGTTCAAAATAATACAAATTAATAACTACATTACTACTATTCATTTAATCCAGTGACTTTTAAAAAAAATATAATACAAAATCAAAATTAATACTGTAACATTATCTGTAATCTCCATCATTTTGATCTTTTTTATTTGCAACACTTTTTCTTTATAAATAAATAATTAAAATAGTAAAACAAGTATTACAAATGAACTTACAGAAATCCAACAGAAACAAATCGGAATGTTCCCTCAGGTAAATAAACCCTTCTGAGAAAAATGACCTATTATCTGCATCATTCTTTGGACTGAAACATTACAATAAATATATTTGTAAATTTACATAATTTTACTGAAAAAATATTTTTAAAAGATCAGTATTTATTATTCTGCAGATAAGCAAGGCTTGCTAGAAACTAAAAAAGATCAAATCTAAATTTTTTTCATTGTTAAACACTATACTTGAACTGATGTAGAAGTTACATTGACTTAGATGGAAATATACGGACAATGAGCAAAATAAAATATAATGTGTAAAATGATGCAAATATATTTATACTTTTTCTATCACATACAGGTAAGGTGTGTGTGCATAACTTTTTTTAATGAAATTTCCCAATCTAGAACTATGCTAAAAAATCACTCCTAAATGTTTTATGCCACTATGTAACAAATTAATTCTCAAAGGGTATCTCATAGAAAATTTTTTATGCCTCTTTAAGCACTTTAATATTTATAATCTCTTAAAATAAAAAGAAGGACTGAAAATATGAATACAATAATAATTATTTATAATTTGGTTGCAATATAGCTATAGAAACAACAAACTACAAATAAAGAAAATTAATAAATTCCCTTTATTCACAGGAAACTAATTTTTTTTTATAAATCTTACACCAATCTTTAGCATTCTGCCATTAGTCGACTAGCAGCCCAATAAAATGATGATGAAGCATAAAAAGAATTAAAATTTGCCTCCTAGAGTCATCTACAAAAATTTTTAAAACAATAGGGCAATGCTTGAGGTGGTCACCATCCATTTCACCCCGGTTGCACAGAGGGCAACAAGCAGAATCCTTCACCCCAATGCAATGTAAATGCCTTTGCAAACAGTCATATTCAGTAAGTAAACGAAAGCATGCAACTCCAACAGATCGAGGCAAGGAACTGGGATTTCAGTCGGCTTCACCAAATGCCTCTTCTGTTTAAATTAAACAAATGATAACTTATCGCCTTAAAGTAACCCTTTTGGATGAGGAAGTAAATTTGAAAAATTGGAGACAAGTTTTTTTTTTTTTTTTGAGGGAAGATAAATATAAAATAATCAAACATTCCACAGATCATTATAATGAATACATAGATCAAAACAAATATTTATTTTTTCAAGGCAAATGATTTTATTGCACATTAATAACAAGAAACATCTTTTGATTTATAATAAACATATTGCTCAATAAAGACAAATAGAATCTGTTTCTTACAGTTTCGAAGAGCTCAGTTATATAATATTAAAACATATTATATATTATTTAACAGTTGCTATAAGAATACTGCTCTGATTATCAATCTAACTTAAGAGATGTGACAATTTTTTTTTAATAATTTCTTTGATTAAAAACCAATTTTTACTTCACTACCTTGAAAAAGTTATTTTGACTCTATGATTTATGCCTCTGTATTGTTCTAAATGTAATAATGTACAGAGAAACAAACATAAAATATTCTTAACATCTTCTATCGCAAATTTTCAACTAGCTTCCAAATGAAAACAAATAAAAAACAATTTTATATTGTAAGCATGATTGTTAGTTCAGGCTCTGTGTGTCATTATTTTTAAAACTCCAGAACAAATAATTAAATTTCAGGCATTTACTGCTCTAAAAAAATCATAAAAGTCTTTATTTCATTTTTTAGAATGTACCACAACAAAATTTTTTATTCCTCTACCCATCTCTATCATTTTTAAGTGAAAACAAAGATAAAAAAGAATATTATAAGCTCTTTTTTATTTTTAAACTAGTGTAATAAAGCCTTTTACCATTATATAATGAAATAAATACATATATTCAGAAATTGTGTTAGAAAATTCCAGCATAGAAGGCATCAGTTTCAATCTAGTTTTCTAACATGAAAGCCAACGATTCTGCTTAAATTACACTGCTGGCCATCGTCAATGCAACACCCTGAAGGAAGCACGCAAATAACATGAAATTTACAACATGCATTAGCGGAGGTGAGATATGCAAATGATTAGAATTTTAGCGCAGACACACATCACGCACGCCTGTGGCGCCACCTCAAAGCGCTATTTAAGGCTTGGAGATTTCGACAATTTAAAGTTCGGCAATTGTGTTTTTCTTGTTGTTTTTTCAAAAAACGATCAGTTATGTCTCCTAGAAAACAGCGATCAGCTTTTGATCAAGTATACGAGTTCGACAGAGGAAGGATAGTGGCCTACCGAGATTGTGGATTATCTTTCAGGGAAATCGGTAGTCATGTTGGACGAAACCAAACAATTGTAATGCGGATATGTGACAGTTGGATGCAGGAGGGTACGACGGACCGACGTGGTCCATCGCATCCACCTCAGAGCACCACCTTATGTGAGGACAGGCAAATTGTGTGCATGGCAGCGACGGATCGCTCAGTCACATCACAAACCATAGTACAGCATATTGAGTCTGTAACGCATCATTCAGTGTCTGCGTGTACCATTTGACGCCATTTACAGCAAAGTGGTCTGTCCACAAGACGTCCATTGCTTGGTCTACCCTTGACGCAGAACCAGACGTCTCCGCTGCCAATGGTGCGATGAAAGAAGGATGTGGGCGGCAGAATAGAATGAAGTTGTTTTTACTGACGAATCACGCATCTGTTTGCAACACCACAATGGTCAGATTCGCATCTGGAGACACCATGGAGAGAGGATGCTGAACAGCTTCATTATGCACCGCCACACTGGTCCTGCACCGGATATTATGGCATGGGGTGGTATTGGATATCCCTCTCGCACTCCTCTAGTACGCATTGCCGGTACTTTAAACATCCAGCGCTACATCTCCGAGGTGTTGGAGCCAGTTGTCCTTCCTTACCTTCAAGGCTTGGCTACAGCCATATTTCAACAGGATAATGCACAGCCACACGTGGCACACATTGTCCAAAGGTTTTTCGTCAATCACCAGATTGAATTGCTTCCCTGGTCGGCTCGCTCTCTGGATCTTTTGCCAATAGAAAACATGTGGTCTAAGGTTGCTCAACGATTGACCCAAATTACACCCCCAGCTGCCACACCAGATCAACTTTGGCAACGCGGGGAAGCTGCTTGGTCTGCTGTACCCCAAGAACACATCCAAAATCTCTTTGAATCAATGCTGAGGCGTGTGGCAGCGGTGATCTCCAACAATGGCGGCTACTCTGGCTACTGATTCTGGCAGGAACCACATTTCACAGAAGTCTATAAATTTAATCATTTAATACTTGGTCAACATGTTATCTACAAAATAAATTTTGCTGTGCTATCTCTTGTCTTTCTTGGTGTTGCATTTACGGTGGCCAGCAGTGTATTTTCACATGACAAGCAAAGTAATCAATGCCTAGCTGTTTATTTTTAGTTTGTTTCATATTTTTCTTGTCTAGATAGTTCTATATTACAGATTCATTCCTCTTGAGAAACAAAATTTTATACAAAGTATCTTTTTTTTTATCTTTCTCTTTTAAAAGAATTTTGTATAATATTCATAGAAAAGTTCTAAACAAGCAGGAATTAATAACTTTGTAGATGCACAAAATAATACATATCAATTTTGATGTTTCCAACAAAAAAAAAAGCAATTATTTAAAAATACATTAAAATAATGCAATTAAAAATAGTATAGATAGAGTACAGAAACTTATTCTCAATTAGATAAAATAATATAGGACTGATAAAATACTATCAGAGTATGAATTAAATTAAAAATTAAGAACATTTTCTTTCCTTTTCATCATCGAAAGGGTCCTACAATCAATTAATAAAATAGCAGTTAAACAAATTAATAAGGAATACAGTACACAGAATGTTCTTCATAGATATGTTTTACTGATTTGCTTTTACAACTACACATGAAAAATTAGAGACCATTAAATCAGTCGCCTTTACATCAAGAACAACCAAGTAAGTGCATTCAATATTAACTATTAAAGATTGGAATCCCCCCCCCTAACTTACTTCAGAAGCAATTTCATTTCACAATTTCCTTTTTGCGCAATCAACTATTAAAGAGAATATCCCAATTTTATTACAACAATTATTTTAAAATGTTGAGCATTTAAATATAAAACCTGGAAACACATACTGAAAAAAATTTGCAATTCAAGCATAAATTACTTCTTTTTATGAACTATAATCTTGGTAAAGTTATAAACTATACACATTAACTAATGAATATAGTGAATGTGCAAAAATAATGAATATTTCAATTTCATTCATTTTCTGAAAGAGACCACCTATAAAAACAAAGAACTTGGCGGAAAAAATGACTACTCAGAATGCGATCAAAATTATAAATAAACAAAAGAAATCTAATCCAAACATATAATTGTAAATGTAAAAACATAAATAGGCAAAGCAATTACAACAGATCATAGAAGTCTAGAGATATCATGCAGAAAACACAATTGTGATTTGTCCATAGGTGATGGTGCATAAAACTGTTGATCTATATGTAATGTGTAAAATACGGAAATGTTCCATGATTTCTCTTCTGTATCTCCTATTCCTCCACAAATAATGTTATCATACTCAGACATAGTATTTATTCCATTAATTAGTAAATATATTTTAGGGTGTTTTGTTTTCATTTTATTCGTAATCATTTTTAAGAAACAATTCGAAATATTATCTTTATAGTAGAACTGCATTTATATAACATTTTAAATTACCTGCTACCACCAAACAAGTACAGAATATCTTCCACAACAACTGAACAGTGTCTTCTACGAGGGCAAGGGGGCTTTCCTTGTACTTTCATTTCAGTCCATGCATCAGATACTGAAAGAAATCTATTCAAGTCAAAAAAGAGAATTCGCAAGTGCAACAAAAACAAATATAATTTGTTTGGTTAAAATAAGTTCAATAAAAACGTCCCCTGAATTTTTTAAAATTTATTAACTGATTGCTAAAATTATTTTTATAATCATTTTTGTGCAATCTGTATAAATGATGATTTCCTGAAGAAATTTACATGAATATTTGAAAAAAAAAATCATTTACAACTAATAAATGGAGCTTCTTGAAATCTTGCACAAATTTTCTTCGAGATATGGATTAAAACAAATACTACATCGTTTACTGCTTACTATAAAAGTTTAAAAAAAGAAAATTTATGCAAAAAAAATCCATTAACATGTTTCTTTAGAAATATTCTTTTAATTTTGTACTCAAAACAAAAGATAATAAAAATTATACAAGCAATATAATAGGGCTTAATGCATAATAAACATGTCATAAATTGAAAACCTTTATAAATAGAGAGTGAAAAATACTACCTCTAGAAGCTGATTGAACTTTGAAATTCCAAAATTAAAAGGAATATTTAGGTATATCAAAAGGACCTAACTTTTTTAAAGCTGCCAGAAGAATGTTCAGTACATAAGTAATGAAAAAAAAATCCTGCTTTTCATCTCAGACTACAATTTTGACTCCTTTTTTCTTTGTATTATTCAATAATCTAGTTTTATTAAAGTTTTTTTACTATCTTTTCAAGGCACAGATTTCAAATTGTAACATTTAGTTCAATAATTTAAATATCGCATTTTACAATTCTTACACTTTAATTCATTTCACACAACGTTGAACATTGTAATATGCACACTGTAAAAACTTTTCCAGTGTTTTTTTTTTTTTAAATTTACATAAACATGATGTATATAGAATATCAAATACACAAAAAAACTAAGTTTTAACTTTGATTAATTTAAAATAGATTGAATTCTTTAACGAATATTCAATCTTAAAATAGTTCACATGGAATATATGTACCTCAGGTGGTCATTTAAAAAAATATATATATTCTTTATAATATATTTTACTTTCAACTTTTCCAAAATACATAGCAATAATTGCAATTGCATCAAATCATATTAATTTGACATAAAATATTTAATTTAATGATTATGGTCAATATTAAGTCTTTAGTTTTAATTTTTTAAAGAAATTATGATGGGCAAGAAAAAAAGTCAATTCTTCAAATTAATAGTACAATCAATAACAAGCACATAAACAAGAAATGAGAAAACTTGTCACAAGTTTTAGTAATTCTTTGAAAGAAATATGTTAAAAATAAATGTGTATATGTATTTAAATTCCTACTCACCTGGATTATATTTAAAAGTGTCATTCAAGTGCTTTAAGTTTATACCATCAAAACCACCAATAATGTATATTTCACCTTTATAAACCACTAAAATAAAAAAAATCTGTTTATCGTTTGAATAGATTAATGATTTTTTTAGCATTTTTCAATAAATTTACTCAAGGAAGAAAAGGAAAGGTTTGAAACAAGATCAAAATTTATACTATACATGTCAGATGTATAGAACGCAAATGTCTATTAAAGTAGAAATTTTTTTTTTTAATCCTTTTATTTATTCAACTTATAGAAAGGGGGAGGTTTATTTAGTTGAGAATAAAAAAAATTCTGAATTTTCTTACTTTTATTAAAATAATGTGTTTTTGGAAGAACTATAAAAAAAAAAGAAGGGTTCCCTCCTAGTAACTTTCATAATTCTCATCTTGTCTAAGCGAAAGTGGTATAAATGTTAGTGGCCTGAAGCCCAAAATGTTGATGGCTAAATTATAATGGAAATTAATTATATAACTTAACTTAGTAACATAGTTAATTAATTTCTGAGAGAATTTTTTTCTATCATATAATTCTATTTGTCTCATGTACATGTCTCACGTACTTCTTAAAACCAGTCTGAGTTTTAAATTTTACAAAATTCAGCCTTTATTTCAAATTGGACAAAACTATTCTTATTAGTTTTCATATTACAAGGTCTTGAATATGGGTACCCTAATGTTAAATGAGTACTCAAACATTTAACGATAAAAAAAAATTTTACTCCACATTTTTCAAATTTTTTTGCATTAAACAATAGATATTTTTTAAGAAACAAGAATTATTATAAATATAGTAACAAAAAAATGATGATCTATAACAAAATTGTGATGCTATTTATAAACAGAATCTTAGATCATGATACAAATATCAAAGGGGTATTTTGTTACAATCAATGAAACTACACATTCACTTCTCACCTGCTTTTATTCTCATACCATTTTCTGTCGTTGAAAATAAACATTATTGCTATTCTTCCTTCACCGGCATATTCAATGTTTTCTTCATTGTAGAAAATATTGCTTAAAATATAACAAAGAAAATGACACCAAATTCAAATTAATTGCTGTTAACATGTTGAAGATAATGCTTCCTATTTATGAGAAACCTGAATGTACAAGGTTTTTTTGAGTGTCACTGTTTTTTGCCTTATGGTCCCTATGACCGATAAGAACTCATCTTTGTTTTAAATGAAAAAAAATCAGAATTTTTTTTAAAACAAAAAAGGGGCTATGCGCTGAAACTATGATGAGATGCACCTCTTGAACAGATTTTTCATCATGACTTAACTTTGCTTCTGACAATCTTGCAAACCAGAAAACTGTATCATTTGTAATTGTTAATTATTTAGCAACATGGTTTATTATTTGTTTCATTTAGTACTGTTGTTGGTTCTGGGCTATTTCAATGGGGACCTGTTATATCTGTTTTAGGTAGATTTTTTGGTTTTAGTTCATACTAATTAATTTTTTTTTAGTACTGAATTACATTTAATACTCTATATTAAATGTATTACAGAGATGTTAGATAGCATTGCACCCATACCTCATATAATACTAATTTAATTTTTTTTCAGTTGAAAGTTTCTTATTTATGATAGCATTTAGTGAGAATCACTTTATCATCATTAATTTTTTCTTTCGGTTTATCTATTGCAAGTTATTTCACCCATAGTTCCCATAGCAGAAACTTACTACTGCTATCACATTTCTAATCATTTTTATTTATCTTTGCATTCATTCATATCTATTTACTCTTTAGCATGCTAATTTTCTCTCTTGCATTGAAATATTTGTTTTTGTTAAATTATTTATTTTTAAGCCAAATTGCAATTTGTTTAAAATTATTTATAATTTAAACATTCATTTGAAAAAAATATTTTTAATTTTTGGTTATACTACTTAATACAGGGTTTTACCCTCCCTAAAAAAATATTTTGATTGCTATAATAGATGAATTTTGGTTTTTAAAACTTAATCCGTGCGAAGAACGGGCATTTCAGCTAGTAACAAAATATAGTAAAAAGAATTACCAAAATGTTTACACATTTAGATTTTTCATATAATGAAATTTTTAAATCTCAAATGTTATGCAATAGTTAAAATTCCATTTGACAGAAAAATTCAACTTTCAAATTATGTTCAAAATGAAGACTTTTTGAGTTAAATACAAGTTTACACATTACACTAATTGATTCAATCAATGCACAATGCTAAGAAATAAATAAAAAAAACAGTACTGTTAGGTTGATCGGGGTTTGAGGAATTTAAGAAAATCAATTGTAAAGAACAAGACAATTCTTTAAGAGTGATAAGAATTTATTGTTGAAAATTCAATCCTTGAAATACAGGATTCAGCAGCAATATTCACAGAATAAATCTCAGGTATTCACACCTTCAACAACACTCTAACACAATTAAAAAGTGTTTAAAATACACGTATGTAAAAGATTATTCACAAGCACCGCTCATCAGAGCTAATTGGTAATCACGGCCAAGTCACTACTAATCGCTGGTTAAAGCAAGACTGACTAACTTTTGGAGAGCATCTCTCTAATTATAGGCCTAGCGGATAATTCGAGAAAGATCCGTTCGCGTCATAGATCTTGAAATTAGTGGATTTCTATACTAATTTTTAAAAGAATCTAGAGGGTCCCAAATTCGACAAAAATGGTAGCCAATTTAATCGTCATTGCCAACTTGGTCGCCAAAAATGATACCAACTTGGCTCTATTGCCAAGTTCCCATTGAATAGCTATTATAATGTAAGGGATGGCATTGCTTGCGAATATTACAATTTTAACAAAATAAATATAAAACACATGGTGTAGTATAAATGCATTATACATCCAAATACAAATTATTTACACAAAATTCGTAACTGTATGAATTATTTACAAAAACCAATAATTGCAATGTACTGTTTCAGTAAAGTCAGACAGCCTGAATAACTTTCAAAAGGGAATCATGCCTTTTTTTTAAATTTTTGTTTATTTATACGAGGGTAACTCTAAAATTCTTGAGATACATGTAGATGAGAAGTTACAAAATAAAATTAACAGTTCAATTTTAAAAGGATTTTAACACAGCAGACGACTTTTTACTGATTTACTTCAAGTTGTTTAGCATAGAATAAATTTTAGACAGAAGTCTAAATTAATAATCATGCCTTTTTTAAAATTTTTTGTTCCTCTATATATTTGCATCTATGGATATAGTTTATGAGTATTATATAAAATTGTAAAGCTTTGCAATCAGGAATTTGTTTATTTTGTATTTTTGAAAAATCATGCATTTTTAAATTATTTTTTACATATTGTTTATGAGTATCGTGAGTCAGCAGTAGAATGTTATAATGTTTTGTGATCAGGACTTTGTATTAAGCAAGGATACATAATAAATATTTGGATATGCCATTTTTATGTAATTACTTGCTATTCCATCTTCTGTAGAATGACCTGAAAAGTATGTTGCTTGTAGGTTGTTGTTTTTTACATACAACATATTAATACAAAAAAGAATAAATACTATCATTACTTGGAATAGTTTTATCAAATAATACATACTTCAACTATACTTATTTAAACCAAATAAAAATGAAGAACTTAAATTTGTTTCTAAAAAAATTCAAAAATGTAATACTGAAAATTTACATTCCATAAAGTAAAAAAAAAAAAAAAAAATATCTGAGTAGCTTTATTTATAAAAATAATTTATTTGCAACTTATCCTATCCTCCCATCATAGTCAAATAATAAATGAATATTTGCTTATAAAAAATTTTGAAAATCCTCTATACCAGAGATGCACAACCTTTTTAGGATGAGGGGCCAAAAAATTTAATAGGATCATATTGAGGGCCAAAGTATCACGCAATAGCAAATATGTTATAAATGTAAAAAACTGTTTTATGATAATATGCATTTATCACAATATTTGCTTATTTTCCTCATGTACACATTATACAGTTGATAAATGGATGAAACACAAAGACTTTCAGAATGATTAAAATACTTTAACTCAAAAAATGCTCAAAAGAATATTCCTGCTTAAAGGTGGCAAACTAACACAATTTAATTTTTTTTAAAAAATTAGCACTTAAAATTTGTAAAATTTAATGAGATGTCTGGGACTGAATATTTGCAATTGATTATACATCAGGCTTAAGACTTGTTGTGGCAATAAGTAAAACAGATGTAAAGTTCTCACCTGCTATTCTATTTATTTTTGATTAGTTTAAATTCATGAGTGAGACAAACGCAAGTGCCCCAAAGATAATGGCACATGCAGCTACATTTTGCTTTTAGCACGAAAAATCATTTGGTAAATTTTTATAAAATTCTAATATCGATTTTTCTTTTAATTGATTTTTGATAACATCAAAATTTTGTATATCAATTAAGGTTTACTGCATACTCACATCTACTAGATTTATATCAACAGAAAATGGAGAAGAAAAGACATAAGTTTTTGTTTGGCACTTTTCTAAATCTAAAAATTGATCATCAAATGCATAGCGCAAGATTTGAATTTGTTCTTCATGTATAGAAATTTTTCATGCATTTCTTGGAAGTAGGGAAAGTGTGCAAAATTTTTAGCTTTCAGCTGGTTTTGAAATAAACATAATTTTTGTTTCAATGCCTTTACGTTATTTATCAATTGAAAAATGAATTGATTCTTTCCATGTAGCTTTGTGCTTCAGTCATTCAAATGGCCTGTTATGTCTGTGAGAAAAGCCAAATCTCACTGGAAACTTGCTTTTTTTTAACCTTCTAGTATTTCTACCAGTCACTTAGAAATCATCAGTTCTACACCACAATGGGCAAGGCACTCTTTTAGCAGCTTAACCCTTCCAATTTTCATGCCAATCATTGATTTTGCTCTATCTGTGGTAATGCTACTACAATTGTTCATGTTTAAGGAAGCTGCATCGCACAGATGTATCAAACTGGAAAGAAGTTCACTTCCAGTTGTTTGCCTCTTCATGGGAAACATTCCAAGAAGTTCTTCGGTAACACAAAATTTTTTTTATCAATTCCACGAACAAACACACGCAATTGGTTAACTGATGTTTGATCTATAGATTCATCAAAAGCTAAAGAAAAATATACAAAGTTTGAAGCGGCTGACTTTACTTGACTATTAATGTCCTCATTCAACTGTTGAATTCTTCTTTGAATAGTCATTCTATTTAAGCTTATATTTTAAAATTTCCGTTTTGCTTCAGGACAAAGTTTTTCAGATGCAATTAACAAACAATTTTAACAAAATTAACATCTGTGAATGGCTGACCTTCTTCAGCGATAATTTCAGCGACACCTAAGCTCACTTCTACATATGAATTCAAGTTAATTGTACATTTTTGAAAAATAATCGTTTGGCTACTAAAAGTTTTTTTTTTAGTAGTTCGATTTTTTGTGATCGTTCATATTCTTTCATAGATGCAAAATGTTTTTGTTTTGTTTCATAATGCTGTTTTATGTTATACTCTTTTGCCACAGAAATCTTGAAACTACAAAGCATGTGACAGTATCATTGAAAAAAAAAACAGTATTTATCTGTCCATGCATCTTGAAATTTCCGATTTTGAAAATCACCTTTTTTCTTTCTCATTACCTAAAATATTTTATATGGCTTTATAAATAAATGATATAAGACTAAAAATGCGAAATCAAAAAAGAATATCAGATCCGTTCTGCGACAGCGATTTCAACATTCCCGATCTACACCAGCAAAACCCCGGGGTTGCTTAAAAGAATGATCATTGCAGCTAAGTAGAAGTTAAAGTTATTATTGGTAACCCGCACCATGAAGAAAAATGTGAGTTCGATAGGTTCTTTTAATTGGCTCAGCATAATTTCGAATCGAGACTGTTCCGGCACGCGTGCGCGAATACGCATTTGTTCTTCGACCTTCTCTGCATCCAGACCATGCGATGGAAGAAATAACGGCTTCCAATGATCACGTCCGCGAGCTTCTGCTATACGAAAACTCGTACTCGCAGATAGCCATGAAGGAAACATTGAAAAAAGCCACGTAATAAATTTTTTTTTAAAACTTCATTAACAACTGTAAAATAAGTATTTGCTGTAATACTGTTTTCGAAAACGATTTTTCCCTGTTTAATTAACAAAGGTCAATTTCATTTCATATTACTATTCCTTTTATAAGACATTCACGGGCCAACTTTAAAAGCTTCGCGGGCCAAAATTGGCCCATGGGCCATAGGTTGTGCATCCCTACTCTATAGCTAGTGATTATAAATATGTAAAAAACATGCATCTCATGTCCAACTTCGTTTATTTTTTTAAAAAAAAAACTTTGTTCAATCAGTGGCGGATTAAGCGGATGTCGGACCTGGTGGCTGCCAGGGGCCCCAAGCTTGATGAGTGCAGAAGGCCAGCGACAAACCAACCACGCCACCTTGGAACAAGAAATGAAAATAAAATAAAGACACAATGAACCCCCCGCTAGAAATTTATCGAGATGCAAGAAAAATCCTAATAAAGAAAAAAAATTTTAGAATATTTTTAACAATACCGATATCAAATGCATCAGGTGAATGATCTTTTTAGTTTTAAAACGTGATAAAAAATACTTTCAGAAGTACTATTGGAGAAAAGACAAATTGAACAACATGGCCATTTTATATACAGAATAAAATGTTCTGGACAAAATAGATATGGTAAAAATAATTGATGAATTTGCCAAAAAGAAATCAAACTGTATAGCAAAACTGTAAGCTCTTAAGTAAGGTTTTTAATTTTTTTTTTATATACAATTAAGAATTTTTTTTAGTCAATGAGTTTTATTATAGCAATACATTTTATTTTTTGAATCTTAAGCCCATGGGACTCAAACCTTTTACCGCCAGGGGCCTCCAACTACCTTAATCTGCCTCTGTGTTCAATGTTGTTGCAATTTTAAAATCCCATCATATGTACAATTCTACAAACAAAATCAATTTAAAATAAATATTTTACTTCCACAGTGTTTAAATCTAACTAGGAAAAAAATCTTAATTTGTAATAATGAAAAAAGATATTGCATAAAAATTTCAATTCACCAGCAGTATGACTTCTTCGTCCACATGGTGCTCGAGCATGTTTACGTGGAACTGACCACTTCATAGAATTTGTGTCCAAATACATAATCTCATTGTGGTAGTACTCAACATCAGATTCTTCTATACCTCTTCCTCCAAATATATACATACGATTGTCAATTACTGAGGCAGTGTGAAAATCTCTTTTGGAAGGAGGACAACCCTACAGTATGAAACATATTTACAGTAAGTAGTGTGTAAAATAAATACATTATTTTCTACATGTAAAACAGCCCTTATTGTAGGAATCAGAGTCACTACATAGTGGTAAAATACTTATATTTCAAAATAAATAAAAATGCAATCAAACAAATATGCAACACGAAAAAAAAATCAACAGATTTTCTCTTTAAAGATAACAGTTCACAAAAAAAGGCTTAATGAAGTTCGTTAAAAAGTTATAACGATATCCATCCTTTCTAATATTTCACAAAGTAAAATTTGCTGAAGTTATTACAAATTTTTTGCCAAATATTCCTTTTTATTGAATTAAAAGTTCACTTGATTTTATTTGCTATATTGTATATATAGTTACAATGTAACTTAAAGTTCTAACACTAAGTCCTTAATTTTTATTAAACTGAAGTAAGAGAAACCAACAGTCTCACAGCCAGTCATAGATTCAAATCTTAATTTCAGAATCAAAATAAAATAGAATCAATAATAGAATTGGATGTTTTTTAACGCTGTTGATTATTTCATAAGACCAACAGCATTAAGAAGCAACCCCCTTGCTTTAATTTACATATTTCTTTAAAAATTTATATAAGAAAAATATTTATTTTCTAAACTGATGCTACCACCTTTTAATTATCTGTATTTAACAAAGAATTTATATTCAGCATTAATTCTCCATCACTATAAGATATTTTAATTCTCTTTGCGTTAAGGGGAGGGGGGTGCGAGCTCAGGTGTCGTCAGCGTCACTTGACCATGGTTCAAAATTACGCGGACCGTTGCCAAAAGCCCTCGTGTAGCTAAAACAGTGTGACGTTAATATTCACTCACTCAGTTAACTCTTTCTGCTTCTAACATTTTAAATCTTACACTATGATATTAACTGACTTAGTTGGAAACAAACCTCAAACACAATTTTTTTTTATCGCATAAAACTGGTTTTTTTCATGCATTTAATTTTAAATATGTAGTTTGCTGATATTACACAAAGTTAAGATTGATATAATTTTAATTTACTAATTGAATGATATTTTAATGAGTTTGGCATAATATGTCCCAGAGGAGACAAATATCACACAAATTCACCTCTTCGTTCTTGATTTAAAGTGTATGACAAAAAGCATTTTTAATCAGAAAGATTTTGTTTTTCACTCATCACAAATCTGAAAAAATAACTTAGTTAAAATTTTCACAGTGAACGTAAGGATCTGCATAATGTCACTTATAAGCAAATTAAAACTTTTTAAAAATAGAAGTTTGAATCTTTTGATTTTTATACAAATCATATGTAAAATAACAATAAAAATTGGATAGGAATATAAAGTTGATTTTCTCAGAATGACTTTGTACACTGAATCTTATATCCTGCAAAACTTTCATGACAAGTTACAGAAAATAGTTGTATTTATCTTATGTGCCATATACAAACTTTATAAAAAATACTTGAGAGAAAATTAGCAGTTGTTTAAATATTCTCTTAATAAAAAAAACACAGATGGAAGTAAAAAATTTTGGTCTTAAATATAAAAAAAAATTTATAACAAATATTATTTTTTAGAAACAATTTTTTATGTATAAAAATATCTGATGTAAGACATTAATAAGACTAAAAAAATTATAAATATAAGCTTACTGTAGTGTGTACTGTTTGCCATTGAAAAGTGGTCAGATTAATTCTGTAAGTCTTATTGGAGAAACTTTTAATATCGTCTTCAAAACCTCCAAATATATACATATAATCTCCTATAACACATGCAGAATGCCCATCAGCAGGTTTAGGTGGCTGACCAGATGTTACAGGAATACTCCATGATAAGGTTTCTAAAAAAAGTATCATTCAACGTTCATTATGAGTAAATTTTACAGTCAGTCTTCTTGACATTTGAATTTAAGGATACAGTTATAACTAGTTCTAAATTTATCTATGTATTACCTATATATCAATGAATGATTAAAATATTTTGATCCCATTTCATAAAAAAAGGCTTTTGTTTTCTCTACTTTTTTATAAGACTCTCTCTCTCTGCAAGACTTCTAAGACCTTTGAGTTCATTTATAATATTAAATGAAATTTCTATGAATATAGTTCACAGAATAAACTAATTTATTTAAAACATTACAATACCCTTTTATTTTTTTCTAAAGATTACTTAATACTTGACAATAATAATAAATCCCTAGCTGTTGTATCTATTTTTTATACAGGTGAATTATGAAAATAAAACATCAACCCAGATAACTTGCATATGATTCTAATATTAACAATTAATGCCCTCTAAGCCGCCCATCTGGTATAGTGGTTAGAGATGCTGACTGCTGTGCCGTAGGGCCTGGGTTTGAGTCCCAACAGAATTGTGGTGAGTCTTTGGGCATACAGGCTGCTTGCAGCCCTCCATCCCATATCTGAAAGTCTTTGATGTGGCAATGACAAAAGAGGCATTTTTCAGTCTGCGATGAACTGCATGACGATTGGTGGAGAGGACTGGTCTGGTAGCGTGCCTATAGTGATGGGACATTTCTTGCGGCTTCGGATGGAAATTTTGCATGGGAGAGAGCTGAGAGGCTGATCTCTGATTGGTTGCTGAATGGTGAGGATAGTGACTCCAATTGGCTGCCCAGGGGTCTTAAAAAGTTCAATATGAGAAAGTGAGAAACGAAACGAAAATTAGATTTGACAGGTGCCAGCAATAATTGCTTATACCCAGTATCCCTGAAGATAGGGTGAAAAAGATAAACCATTAGAAGAGAAACGCCTCCCGGAGGGAGGCAAACTGAGAGGGGAAGAAAGTGAGAGGAGCTTGTCCAGTTGGGAATTTAAGTTAAGTATGAAATAAAAAGTTAAAGTAGAATTAAAAATTAAATGACACTGGGAAAAATAAAATGAAGAAATAAATTTAAATTTAGCAGAGTATGCAATAAAGTTTTATTGCATGAAAAAGTGATGCTATGGGGGATTGTAGAAATCTAGGAGAATTCTCCTAGGCCTCTTGGTTTTGTCATGAGCATCATATGGATTTAAATTATGCATATTACTATTATTAGTTTGATGAAGAGAATTAAAGAAATTAATTGCTTTTTTTTGGATATGCTGCTTGAAACTATTAATTTTAAGAGCATTTCTTAGATGATCGTTACGCATGTATCTGGTTGCTTTAGTGATCATGCAAATATAATTATTTTGGATAGTATCTAGAATTTTGATATTACTATTTGCAGCATATCCTCAAACTGGACAAGCATAAGCAATGATGGGATGCATAACAGCTGTACAGAGAAGCACTTTGTTTTTTATACTTAAATGGAGTCCCAACAGAGGCATGGATGCTGGTAAATATATAGTGCCTTTGGGGTGTGGTGGTACTCTAAATAGCCATCAAGCTGCAAGTCCTCTTATGAGGTTGGAGGAAGGGGGAAAGTGGTAGGAGGTTTCTGACCACTCCCAGGGTGTTCTCCCTCAAAATTTTGGGGGAGGGGGAACCAAGTCAAATCATGCTGTCACCTGCATGGTGCTCAAAGCTCTACTACACTAATGTCAAACATACAATTGGCCCCTGGACACGATGAGTTTCGTGGGCTTGATCTGATGTTACTGTTGATCAGGTGGCATAAGTAACAACATCAATTAATGCAACTACCTCCAAAAATTTCAGGAATAAATTGTCATAAAAAAAAATGGATTGTAATATGATGTGACATAACATTTTCCAATTTATGAGGAATAGAGTAGAAATCCTCTTTAATAGAGTGGGAAGTGAAAGAGCTAAAAATTCTCACCATTTATGGACATAAAAATTTTATATTACATTCATTAATATTTTTATCATTAATTTCTTTTTAAAAAATCAGAAGCTAATACCATAAATTGTATGAATGCTGTTATTGGGATCGATAAATTTCTAGCAGGAATGATTTTTTTTTAAAATGAAAATTTATACTTTTTAGCAATATTTATAAAATTGCTAATTAGTCTACAAATTCAAATTACACCAGTCTCCTTTTTTAAAAAATTAGATCTCTCATGCTGTATAATAATATTAAATTCTTTCAAGAACTAAGTTGTAAAGTATGCTAAAAGTTTCACCAATTCAAATGTACATTTTTGGTTTTTAAAATATGTTTTAAGAGAGTATTATTTTTCTGCAATGTTTTTTTCATTCTCCTAGCTGCCCTCCTTCAATTTATAAAGGCACAACTGTCTCTACTAATCATGTTGCAAAGTTTTCAAATGAAATACTATAAAAAATATACAAACATGAAGCACAGAATTTGATAAATAAAGTAAACAATATATATAATAGGCATACATGATTCACTTTCTTGGGAATATTATTATAGCAATAATGAGTCATGTTCTCCTTTATCTGGATAATATGCATATATTTCTAGTTGTATTATTCAGTGAAGTTCAATTATATTGTATTAAACAGTTGTCTCACTTTTAAACATGAATATTTTATTTATTTTCTCATATCACTATAAAAATATACCATATGATACCTCATAACACAAGCACAATAAAACACCACTAGTCGAAAATAAATGTAGTCATTGATTTAAAGTACCCAACCCTGTCTCTATGCCAAATGTTTAGTAACTACATGATAATACTCCAAGGCATACATTTGTATTAACATAACAAAAATTAAATCATTTTGATTTTACAAAATCAACCACTAGTGTGGGGGTTTCAGAAATGCAGAGCTTTATACGTTTACCTCATTTGTACTTCTTCTTTAAACAGATGCCAAATTTAATTCATTCATATTATGATAAATAATATAGGTTTATACATGCATTAAAGATAATCTTATTATTTACATATACTAAATAATTACAATTTTATAATATATCTTCTTTACAATAAAAACTAATTTAATCTATAGTTAAGAGAGACCATTTGAAAATAGTCAAATGCATTAAAATAAAATAAAAGTTATACGCATGAATTAAACAAAAAATGAAATTATTTTCTCTGTTTGTTCAAGAGTAAAGTCAATAAAATGATAAAATTAAATTTATAAAAGCAGATATAAGGTGAGGTTCTCTGTGTGTGTAGATATCAATAACCTATGTACTTATATATATATACTTTTAAAAGCCTCTTATGTACAGGAATTTCACATTTACCATGCAGTGTGCATCAATGCTTCAAGATGTATTATTTGATTACAATGTAGTGCTGCTTTTTGGTGAATTCAGAAGCAATAAGTAATACAGTTAAAAATATCTTTTTAAACTTGCATATTATACATATTAAAAAACATCATCAAACTTTCATAATGCATAAAATAACATTCTGAATGTAATAATATTTGAAATAACATAATGAATTAATTTTTAACTCAACGTAATATTTTAAATAAAAAATTTCTATGTATGCTTTTTCTTTTTCCCTGGCTTTCTCCAGGCATCTTTACCTTTGGTAACTGTTTTCCAGTTTTTGATATTTAAAATATTTAGGTCTTTTTTGACACAGTCATTCCATCTTAACGGGGGGGGGGGGGGGAGTGCTCTGAGGTCTATTTTTCATGTGTTTTGCCAGAAAGATTTTCTTGCAGCAACGATCTTCATTCATTCTAGCCAGATGACAAGCCCATTTAAGTCTCTGTAGTTTGAAAATTTTTACAATATCAAGTTGTTTGCAAATTTTGTAGAGTTTAAGTTAGATTTTATTCTCCATTCTCCACTTGGATCCCACCAAAAATACAGCGTTAGATCTTTCTCACGAAAATTCCCAAAGCTTCTCTCATCACGTTAAGTCAATGACCAAGTTTCTGATGCATAAGTCAGGACAGATCTTATAAGACTTTTGTAACAAAGTAATTTAGTTCTTAATTTGAGAAAACTGGATTTTAAATAACTCTTTAAGGCATAAAAACATCTATTCTATGCATGCTTACAACCTAAGAAAATACTTACTAGTGTTGAAACAATACAAAATATTACTGGCTGTAGTAATATTTTGACCACCCCATAAATAAACCAGATGCTTATAAGCCACAACTGAATGGCCATAACATGCTTTTGGAGATTCAGGTGTTGTTTCATAATTGATTTTTGACCATTTTAAGAAAACTGAAATATATAAATATTTTTTTAAGTATAACATATATTTTAAAAAGCAATATTTACCAATTCTTAACATTAAAAAAATAAATAAAATTTCTCAAATTTAATTTCGAAGTTCTTAGCAAAGTTTTTTTTTGGGTCTGATCATCATTAAAATATGAACACTTATTTTGTTTCATATAAGGTACAATTTAACCACTTAGATACCCAGTGTCAGTTTCTCATTTTGGTAGATTAATAACAAACACATTTGAATTTTATTTTTAAGAAATGGAGAGGTTTGTATAACTTTTTTACATGAAGTTAATTTAATATTTAAATATTTGAAACCAATCATATATAAAGCATGTTTAACCAGTTCAGGACCAGTTAAAGAAGAAACATGTGATCACATATACATGATCATGGTCCTGAAAGGAATAAGACCCAAAAAGGGAAAGCAAAAATAAAATTTGATTGATATAGTAAAAAAAATTACTTCACAGTCTCCTATTGCATATCTTATTTACCACAATAAAAGAGAGATTCGTATCATTAAAACAAAGTATTCTATCCCAATTGTCTTTCTCTTATTTATCCACAAATCATTTATAAAAAACATTCAAAACTCAACACACTATAAAGCAAAAAAATACTCTTAATAATTACTTGTATCGAAACAGTAAACATCAGTAAATTGTGGCATGTCATGGTCACTGCAATAACCACTAAAAGTATAAATTTTGCTTCCAATTGCAACAGCTGCATGATTTACTCTTTGAGGTCCACCTCTCTGAATGCACAAAGTCCAATACATACCTGAAATATATGATCAAACAGTAAAAACAAATCTATCTTTTTTCTAAAACAAAGTATATAAGGATATCAACACAAGCATGAATAACTTAAACAATACAAAAATATTTACATAACAATTATAATTCCCATCATAAGTTATTCTAAATTTCAATAAATACTTAGAGACATCATTTTTGTGTGTGCGAAATAGTTAAGATGCTTATTTTTTATTGTTAAAGTACAACATATTTAATAAAAAGATGAATATTTCGAGCTGTTTTGATTTATACACATTTTCAGTACTTATATACTATATTATTGGCCAATTTCATCAAATCAAAAGACATTGCTGAATGCTGCATTATACAGCCGATAGCTAACACCATTTACATGCATATTCGAACACAGTAATTATAAAGATGACAACATTTGATGACATTTTTCAGATGAGCAATGTCTTTTTGTTTCACAAAAGTAGTCAACGATACAATACCTGAACTGAACTCAGTGGCGCAACAGCCCATGGCCTACAGCAACAGGGCCAAGGCCTACTGTGCCTATCCCAGCTTTTGTGACCGTAGGTGCTTGAGTGCATGTGCAGATGTTTCGGTCAAGTGGCTAGTCTGATGCAAACCCCCCAGTGTTCAGTTTCATAGTATATATATAAGGTAGGTACTCATTTGTCAACTTACTGAAAGGATGAGACAACCTTGCCCAGCCCACAATTTGACCCCAGGACCTGTGCCTATATCAGTTTTCATGTCCTAAGGCTCTGGGGTGTATGAGCTGATGTTTCAGTCAAGTGGCCAGTCTGCAAAAATACTCAACATGATTTTGTAAAGAGCCTTTCGCCTAATCCATTAGGCGAATAACCTCTCCAGAAATATGTCAGATGAACTATATGTAGATGAGTACAGTAATACCTTGACTTATGCAAATTCGGAGTCAAGCAATTTTCAAATCTCTTCAATTCATCTTTTTCTTTCATCACATAAAACTCAGGTGGGATCAGTGCCATAGCCTGATGAAATTGGTAATTTGACTAAAGAAGTTGTTGATCTTGCCAGGCAAATAAATTTAGAAGTGATAGTGATAACATTCAAGAAATGCTGTACTCCCACAATCAGGAGCTGACAATTGATGAGCTCAAAGAATAATATAAGCAAGAGCAAGATATTGATGAACTTGAGTCTTTGGACCCAGTTAAAAAAATAGATTGAAAAATTGTAATTGAAAGATTTGTAATTCCCCAGATGGTCCCATTTTAATTGAAAAAGAGTAATAAATTTTATAAAAAACATACTCCAAAGAAGAGCATATTTTATACACAGAACTAGGAATAAAAAAATTATTAGCATGCTACAAGGAAATTTTGCAGTTGGAAAAAAAAAAAATCTTTGAACTGGGCAGAATACTTGTTAGATTTTACCTTTTTTTTTGTTCTAAATTCTTTCTTTCCTTCGTTTCCAGTCCGAACTAAAAATAAGTTATACATATTTATAATCGGAATTATATCCCGACTTACGCAGTTATCACTTATTCCCAACTATTACATAAATTTGGGATATTAACCCATTTTTGCAAATTAAAATCCATCACCAACTGCCATAAAATTACTTAACCAATAATGAAAAAAATTTCCCATGCATTTTCATATACAAAAACTTTGTTTAGAAATAGGGCAAAATCTTGGTGCATACATGGAAAAATATTCACCAATCTACTAGTTGAAGTGCTAATACACAAGTACCAATGAATGCTAACAGCCAATCTGCAATTTTTAATACATATTTATAAACACAGAAAAGGCTACAGATCTTGTATAAACATTTTATTTCGTTCCCTATTATTCAAATATTACATAAAATAAAAGCCTTCAGAGGTGCAGTTGTTACGTAAGATAAAGCTAAAAGATACATCTCTTTTAATGGTTCGAAAAAGATCGTTTTCTGACTCTGAGCCACAGCTAAGAATACATAACATGTGTGAAAGTAACAAAAACCAGTGATTCAAATTCTCTAAAAATGGAACTGTGTAATATTATGGTTTGAGTTCATATTTTAAAAAGATTTTAATTTTTCCGGCACAATTACATAAACTAGGATAGGGAAGTTTTTTAAAAAATTTCGGAGAATGTGAAAAAAAATATTGCATACTAAACTTACTTAACTGCTAACAGGATTACTCTAAAAAATGCAATAATAAAAATACAATTGTTTCATTAAAAAATTTTGTCAGAGGATTTTCTGTTTCTTAGCAAAAACAAAGCTCCATTCAATGTTGTTAATTTCACTCGCAGGTAACAAAACCAGGAAAAACAAAAAGTTTCTCCCCACTCCCCAGATATTGAATTCGTTAAGGAATGAATCGTTGCTCTCAACGAGGAGATGAGAAAACGATAATGGAGACGGCTTTTTAACGCAAGCCTTCAGTACAGTGGAGTATAATTGGAGACTTGGCAATATTGCTTTATGCTTCGACAGAATTTGATGAATATAGTAAATTTAGAATCTATTGGTTGATATTTTAGAATCTATTGGTTGATATCAAGAATTCTGCCACTTTTTTATTTCTCGCTATTGTTGAATATGACCATTCTCCTTGGTTGGAGATCGTCGTGCCTTGTATTTGCTGCAGGTTAAAATGAAATGTTCACTTGTTTCTGGCGACATTCCGAACACAATGGAGAATCTGTTTGTTTAAAAAGAAAATAAATATCATTCAATGGTAGTTTTTTTGCTGGCATCTTATTAATCAAAACCTCTGAATTTCTATTGTTTGCTGCCCCTGTCTATTTCACTTTTCAAAATGTGAAATATAATTATAATTTTTATATCTTCTGCTCCCTGTCAATGCTTCTTCATTTTTATTTTTATGGTGTTTTTTTATATATGTTTGTAGATCTTCCACTGAAATACAAGGAATGATACTCCAAGAATCTGGAGAGGCCTTGGCTAATTATCAACTTCTTCAATGATATCAATTCCCTTATAGTACCGATATCCAAATGAATGTGATGGATTGAACGATTGGAGACTCTCTTGCAAAGTAGAACTTAAATTTAAAATTATCATATTGGATTTTCTATTAATATCTTGGATACTTTTTAAAACTAATAAACTGTCCGAGGGAAAAAAAATAGTTTTCTGCTTCTGTAACCCGATTTTGTAACGCAGTCCATATGGCTATAGCTTCAGCTGTGAAAATTGAAATCATCTCTATAGGAAATTTTGTCGGACGTTTTTAATGGGAATTAAAATTCCTATTGATGTATGATTTCTAGTTTTTGAGCCATCTGTTGCTATTAGGATCCTGCTATTAAAATTTGTTTGGATGTAATCAATAAACATATTTTGCTCTATGATATCCGGAAAATCTTTGTTTTGAAAAGGTAGTTCATGCGTATAGAGAGAGAGATGTTTATTTAATGATTTTCATAGATCGGTGGAGGCGGGATCTATAAAAAAAATCCACTTTAGAGATGCAGAATTCTTGGAGAAAGTTGATTGTTTTTTGAAAAATACCGGTTTCTTTTTTTTTTTTTTTTTTTTTGGTCAGATTTATAGAAAATTTCCTTAATGTCCCACAATAATTTTGCATTCGGTGACCAGTTTTTTAATGCTAGTTGTTTAGTTAAAAATTTTTGACAAAGGAGATTATGACGATTATAAATACTGCTATTCATAGATTCTGCTGTTAATAAATCTACCGGGGTGTTTCTTGGGAGACCTAGGGCTAATCCAGGGTTTTTCAAATTGTGGGGCACATAACCTAGGGGGGCATGATAACACTGCAAGGGGTGCGCGAGCATATCAAAATAAAAGTTTCAAAAAAATTAATTTAATGGGATGAATTAAAACAAAATATTTTCGGACATAATAAAATATAAACATTTACAGATATAATTCATATATATCATCTGGCAATATTACATCATCTCCACTTCGAGCTGTCTTTGAATAAAAAAACCCTTTTGTTTGATTTGCTGTAATCCCACGAGATGAGAGAATTTTTTATTAAGTTTTCTTTAACCTAAAATATACTCTTTCAGAAAAAAAACAAAATCGAGAGAAAAACTGTAGGAAGATAAAAACTTCATCACTGTCATTTAGGGAAGTTGTAAATAATGTATTTCTGTTGCACTTTATTCCATCTAAAAGAGTTCTATGATATTTCGAAAAGCACAGATGATTAAAGAATAATTTCGCCAAGGTTTATTTTTATGATAAGCATAATGAAAAACATATAAAGCATAAGGAAAAACGTTTTACACAGTTCTTTTTTAGAACTAACATCCAAATTTTTATATTGAATGCACTTTTAACCCTGTTCGCGCGAGGCGAAAAACAACCCCAGGCTTACGAAATCGTTACAGTTTATTTTTTACCAATGACCAGGACAGTATCCTCCTATATGACAGTCTTCAGAGGAACTAAAATGTATTTGTCACAAAGCTCTCTCTTTTTTGGAGTGAAAACGTTTCTTTACAATATTAGGGTTCTTGTTTTGACCAAGGTCCCCACGCGACCACTTTTGTTCCGAAATATTTTCTATGAACATCATACATTTTTCACCTGCGATAAATGTAAATGAGCAGAATATAAAAAAAGAAATGGGCATCTGTGAACTCTATAGACGGAAGTTGTAACGGATCAAGCAAGGGAAGATTTTGTAGAGATATAATCTGTATAAGCCAGTAACAACCTCCACACCATGGTGATCATTTTGGTGTATTTTATAAGTTACTTGGTTTTGGATCCAAAGGTCCCGGGTTCTGTCCTCAGGATAGAGCGCGCCACGTCATTTGGTGACCCTAGCTTAACTAAGAAAAGCGAAACCTAAATTGATTTGTCATGGCTCCATCTAACCGCAAAAAAGAGCAAACCAAGGTAGAAAAATTCGTCAGATTAACGTGACGCAATTCATTCAACACACAAAAAAACTGACCGCTCCCATTAACAACTATATCGTACGTTCGCCTAACCAACTCACTGGTAGGGGAGTGTGTAGCGATATAATCTGTATAAGCCAGTAACAACCTCCGCACCATGGTGATCATTTTGGTGTAGGGGTAAGTTACTCGGTTCCGGATCCAAAGGTCACGGGTTCTGTCCTCAGGATAGAACGCGCCACGTCAAACCTGTTGAGATAATGCATATTAATTATGATAGCGAAAGTAAATTTTGAGAAAAGCGATGAACATGAAACAAAAGGAAAATTTTCAAATCCTTCCTAAGGAACTTCATCAACTAAAATATGAAGCCATAAATGTACCACATGACAAACTTCGCCCTGTCAAAAAGACACCAGCAAGAACAAGTTAAGCATGCTATTTATCGATCATCAAAAGGCTTAGAGATTACAATAGCTTGAACAAAATATGACAGTTTTGCCTGCAAATAACATCCCTATTATGTTAGGGGAAAGTGTCTGTGATTTGCGTCCTTTATTAAGGTCTCGCACATATAAAACATTTTAGTTTAGTTTTATTGGATTTTTTCTCAAGTTATCAAAAAAAAAAAAATTGAAAAGTCCTTGTAAATAGGTAAGTATACTTTCTCTTAATTAAATTATTCATGAGAATTGTGATTTTTATCGTGTATAATAAAAATAATTGTGCAAAAAAGGATTGGGGTGACTCAATCATCCCGCGCGACCATTAACGTTGGTATCGAGTGCGCGCCTGCTTCCGGATAAAAACATTTTGAAGTCTTCTCGCTTTAAATATTAAAAAATAACACAATTGTTCTTCATTTGAATTTTACATTGTTTTTCATTATATAACATTAATTCTAAATGCTAATTCCGTGAGGCTTAAAATTACTGTTGATTTTGCCAAAGAGTTGCAGTCCATAGACTGTAACTCTGGCAAAATTGTCTCCAAACATGGTTTCTTCAATCTCAGTTCTCATGGTTTCTTCAGAGCTTATTTTGCTGCTGGCAAAATAAGCCTTCTTCGCCAATAGTGTGAGGCTTTTTACATCTGGCTATTTTGTGTGTTACTTTGTAAGATGTAAGTAAAGCTTTTTCATTCACGAGCAACGTTTTTTTTTTTTTTTAAATGCTTTTTGTTTTTCACATCATTTTAATTTTAATTCAAAGAATTCTCGATGCTTGTTAATGTACTCACCATGAAGCGTTTCCAAAGGTCTTTTAAGTTTATTAGGTTTCTCATACTGTCTGCTACCAATATATTTTTGAACAAATAACTCGCAGTTTTCTTCTCCGTTTACTTTAGAAGTGGTGAATTGAACATTTAAATATTCTTGAAAATACTTACTTGATATAATTTTCGGAACTATGCTCGTCTGTGCACTTGCTGATGCTTTATCATCATCAAATGTTTTCGCTTACGACTTAAAAATTTATTCCATGTTTTTGTTAATCTACTGCCGTAAATTCTTAATACTGTGAATTACAACTAAAACGTAAATTATAAAATGTACATTCAAAGTATATTCGGTAGCTATAGAAGTATCGACTCGATCAAAACTAACTGGAATTCTACGAGGTGCAGCAATTTTGCATGTTTTGCCCAGACGTCCGATAAGTTGCCCAAACTCACGCAGACGCTCACGAGAATGCTAGATGTGCTGGATATGATAGAGAACAACATAGACCATAGACTATTTTTCTAATGACATTTCTACTTTTAAAAACAGATGATGGAGGAAACATATCTTTAATTAAATATCATTTTGCAATCTGCTCCAATTTAAAAATTAGTGAAAGCAAAAAAAATAAATAAAAATAACGTAATAATTATCCCGTTACTTAAAAGTAATTTGCTTAAAATATATGTTATTTAAAAGTAGCATATACACAAAATTTAATACTTATCTTGTTAATTTGTACGGTTTATAATTAAGTTCGTATTGTAGCTTTAGCACCAAATGCATTATTATTGAATTCAATACATTATTATTGTATAAGGAGGGTGCGATAAAAATTATGATTGAAAATTGGGTCGCCAATAGTGAAAGTTTGAGAAGCACTGGGCTAATCGCAGGGCAGCATTATATAACGGTTCTAGTTTCTGTTAATTAGTACTGCTAGCAAAGGAAAATAGTTGACTTCCATAGTCAAAGATAGAGCAAATTGATGCATTTATAATTGTTAGAAGATAGTCAGTTCTTTTGTTCCTATTTTAAGAGAAGATAAGGCTTTAATAGTATTTAAATATTTGAATCCTTTCTGTCGTAAATAAATGATATGATTTTTCCAAGTGATAGTGGGATCAAAGATTATACCTAGGATCTTTAGATTCTTCACTTCGGGAATAGGTTTGTCTCACATTTTAAGTAATGGTGATATAGTGCTTCTTTTTCTGGAAAAGTTGATTAGGATGTTTTTTTTCTGGAGAGGAAGTCAATTTCCATTTGTTACACCAGGCTGAAATATTATTTAATGATTCTTGCATTTCACCTATTGTTTCATTCCAATTTGTGTCACTATTATATAAAAAGATATCATCTGCATATATCTGTAAATGGCTGTTATGTTGGATTTCAAAAAGTCTGACATATAAACCATAAAAAGGAAAGGGCTCAAAATACAACCTTGAGGTAGACCATAATTATTTTTGATGATTTTCGAAAATTTATTTCTCCATTTTATTTGTATTGTTC